>WBNM01013033.1:153178-164315 GCA_013399055.1 Ramphastos sulfuratus | reverse complement strand
AAGCCTGGCCAAAAGCAGGATCCCTCAGGGTAGTCCACACAGGAATGCATCTGGGCAGGTTTTGAAAGTCTCCAGAGGAGACTCCACAACCACTCTGGGCAGCCTGTTCCAGTGTTCTGTCCTCGTCACTGTAAAGAAGTTTCTCCTCATGTTGAGGTGAAAACTTGTATGTTCAAGTTTGTATCCATTGTTCCTAGTCTTATTACTGTGCACCACCAAAAAGAGATTGGTGCCCTCCACTTGGCACTCACCCCTCAGATATTTATAGACATTGATCAGATCTCCTCTCAGTCTTCTATTCTTCTGACTTAGAAGTTAATCCTAAAATTATTAGGTATTTTTAGTAGTATCAAAACTAGTACAACTGAGTCTGTGTCACCAAAAACATGGGAGAATTACAGTCTGTGCAAAATACAAAAGGAAGAAGAAAATCAAACCTTTACCAGAACAAGCTCACAATCACTAACCATGGATGCATACCTCTAACAGGGACATTTTTAGAATTCAATGTCTCATCACATAAGATTTGAGAAAAATAAGCCATCTGAACTCTTCCTCTACATTTCTTTAGCACTCAAAAGACAGAGAAGTAATTTCTAAAACATAATTCATTTGATGTATTTTGAACATACAACTTAGGAAGAGACAAATCAGAAATTCCTGTTTTTATTGTCTGACAACAGCAGATGCCTAGACAACTAGATCACATGTAGGTGTCTATGCTGAGGAAGGAAAATAAGAAAAAAATGAATACATATAATATCTAGNTCTTCTCTTCTCTTCTCTTCTCTAAACCTTAGATTCCTTAATTAAAAGTTTCATGGTGACAGAGTCTTATCTTTCTGGTTTCTTATCGATTGAATAGTTCCTGCAAAAGCAGTCTTAAAATACAACATCCAGGAGTGAAAACTCCTGCACTTTATTTACTTGCTGCTCTGAAAATTACAACCATTCTGATTAGGCAAGTAAGAACAGATTCAGCTACTTAGTGACACACACTCAAAGCTTAGCAACATCACAATAAGGAGGGATTAATTCTGCCATTTGGGTACATACCAATAATTCTAACAATTTCAAACAGAACCACTGGGACTGGGACATAGAAACTCATNTTATTATTATTATTATTAAAAAGCTGTATGAGTAGCAGCACTTCCTTCAAAGTTTTCTAAGTCAGAGCACTTAACAATAAGTGTTTCAAAGCTGTACACACAGAAAACCAAACAGGGCACATGTTCCTATTATCAGTGGGAAAGTTTTTCAGGTGTTTGAACTAGATGAGGAAATCAAAGTCTTATCTGACAATACAGCCACCTGTTTTAAATTAAATTCTTTCATTTGGTTTTCTAGTCATAGCACATAACCGCCCTAACAAAAGTCAGGTAAAACCGCGGTGAAAATGTTTAACTGTTTCTTGGCAGTTAAGAAAAAAAAAAACTGCCGAAGTTTGAGGAAAAGATTGCTAAGTTTTTCTTTTGTTTGTATGCACCAAAGAAACATATATTAACCTAATAAAGATGCAGTTGTTTGTGGTCTTTGGCATATGTGATCTCAACAGAATAACCCCATTAGATGCAAAGGTTCTTACTGAGTAAAAAAACTCTTCGTATGGCACATATAGTTATCTACACCATGTCATATGTGATCGCTACAAAAATCTTCAAAATTAATCAATTAGTCAGTTAAGAGTGGTCAAAATAACCAGGAAAGACAATTCAGTCTTTGACATCAGCATAAACCCCTCACTAAGTCCCTGGTCTTTTTACCTCTGTTAATGACTATAGATCTACATATCTTTATGAACTCAGCTGTTGCCATTTGATACTGGCTTCAAATATAGGCTAAACATATCAGTACGACTCTGTTTCCCTTGAATATACCTTTCAAAATAAACATGGGAGTAGTTCTTAGGCATTCCAAAACAATGGACAAATAAAATTCTATAATAAGTTCTTTGTAAAGTGCTGGGTTTATTATTTCATTTGAAGTGCTGCAGTGATTACAATGGTATACACAGACTTTTCCTTCCCCACAGTACTTCTCTGGTATCTGCTTAACTATCTTACGATTCCCAGTTGTGCTAGGCCATTGTTTCATTACCTTTGAATTACGCGACACGCATCACAAATACAACCATTGTATGATCCAATGATATGAAAAACTATATGGGAACTAATCCAACGTTGTTAGTATGCACATTCTTTTGTCAAAGTTTTACAACCTCAAGGAACATATCAAAGGCTTAAGTCTGTCCCTTGATACCTTTCTTAAACAAACTCAGTTTTACCTCCTTAGAAAATGTGTCATATGATGCATGTTGTTTATTATTGTTTGACTTTGACCCTTTACTTGAAACTAAGTGGGAAGGAAAAAAAATTTCTTCGTAGACAAAAAGGCTGTCAGTATTGATTACTTATTGAAATCTCTGGCTATAAAATCAAATGAAGACCAAGACAAACACAAATTTGTTGACAGGAAAGGAGTGCTTAACTAATGTTCATTATGTAATCCCCTTTCCTTACTTGTATGTAAATGAGAACTGTTTCACTAAAGGGCTTAAATTAGTTAAATTTAAGTTAGCACAAATAACAGACAAAACCCCCTTATTTCTCTTAGTGGCAGCATGTCCTTAACATTAAGACTGGTTTCCTGAGTGTGGCGTGGTAGATTTTAGTAAAAACTGTGTTTCACAAACACCTAATACAATGAATCCCCAAAAGGCATTGCATATTCAACTACAGCATATCTGGTCAGTCAAACATAACGAACTGCAGAGAACAACGTAAAATATGCAAAATAATCTACAACAGATCAACCTTATTTCATCTTTCCCACGAGCATTTTGAAGAATGTTTTCTAAACATTAGGGAAGCTCTATGTTTAAAACAGGCACTGCTGCTGTAGAACACTGCTCTACAAGGTACAGTTTTACTGAAACTCAGAGCCTTTGAAGAAACATAGGAAGTGGCTGTATTACCCTGAAGAGACTTTGTCAGGTTTCCTTAGCATTCAAGTCGTCTTTTTTTTTTTTTTTTTTTTTTTTTTTAATTTTAATTTTTTTAAATTTTTAAATTTTTTTTTTCCTTTGTTCCTCTTTTTTTTTTTTAAATTGAACTACTGTAAATTTGTAAAATTTTTGTTACCCTTGATACCTCTTTTTTTTTTTTTTTATTTATCTCCATTCTCTGTTCTCCTGTCATCTCATTATGACATCTTTTCCTTTATCTGCAAGTCTCAAATCAATTTGACATAGATGTTTTACATCTATTTTAGGCTAAATGTGAAGTATTCCCTCGTGCCCATGAGGCATTCAGAAAGCTGGTAAGTTCTGCTTTCAAGGACACTCTAAATGAGGTTATTAAAATTCAACACTTTGCATATTCTGATGGAGAATAACACTTGTCCCTGACATCAAAGGACATAGGTCAATTTAAGAAAGCTTCTCAATCTCTTTATCCATGGCCACTGAATTCCTTGTACTAGTATTTGTAAAACCAAAATAAGAGAATGTTACTAGAAAGAAGAAAAGTGTAGGATTCCAGGTCCTGTCCAAAAGTAAAAATCCATAACCATCTGTTGTTTGCTACATGGATTTCGCAACTGTCATCTCCACTGTGCACGCCATTTCATCTTCACAGCAATATCACCGAAACTCCCACTGAGACAAAATCACAAATATTTTGAACATACCACATGATATGTTATTTTCCAAATTAATATTTGACAAAGTCAAAGTGAGAACTCGCCTGTAAGTTACTTTTGTGTTGTCACCTGAAAAATCCTTGAAGTGTTTGCTACTGTCTGGAAATACTTAACCTCCAACTTGAAAAACTTCAAAAACACAGAAGAAGTGAGAGTAAGATATTAAATGCTACATGTTTAAATTATAAATGTATTTTGAAAAATGGTAATGGCCAAAGGTGTTTTTAAAATTACTTATTTAGAAAGATAATCTCTATTGACCTTTTTATTTAAATAGACCTTTGTTTTTTGAACTTGAGATCGGTAATTTATCAGCTATTGAGCTAATCTCTAGAAGTCAATATCACATCCAAAAACTATTTTTTAAAACAAACAAACAAAAAAAAATCAAACAAACAAAACCCCAATGAACAAACAAACAAAAGGAAAGGCAAACAAAACCCCAAACTGGAATTATCCTTGGAAAAATGACAGAAAAAGAGTTAAAGACAAGCCAACTGCTTTTTCCCTAAGGAAATCTAAAACTCAAGGTCAGCTGTGTTTGAAATCACCAGACCTGTCACATGGTTTTCATAGCTGCCACTAAGGTGCCTATCAAACCTACACTGAAAGTAATGAAAACATTTTCAATAGAAAGAGATCAAACTCTGATAAGAAGCTCTCTAATCACCTTTGGCTGTTAATGTTGCACAAAATTTTGAAAAATAATGAACTGAGAGAACTTGAGGTCAAGTCTGTATGATTTTTTTTTTTTTTTAATTCCTTAATTCCTGTGTCTGTTGCAGCAATATATATATATATATAAAAGTATATGAATAAATATATAGTTTATATATCTTAGTTTATGTATCCTATAATACAGAATCACAGAATGGTAGGAGTTGGAAGGAACCTCTGGAGATCATCTAGTCCAATGCACCTGGTAATGAAGGTACACCTTGATCAAGTCGCACAGGAATGTGTCCAAGCATGCACACAGATTTTTATATGTATTTACATTCATACACATGCAGAAACACAGGTGGCCATGTTAGGATAACTCACTAATTTCATTTTATCCCAGGTTCTGTCCTCCAGTAACAAAAGTTTGTTGGTCTCTGTTACACTCCCTTGGGTATAGGAGTCCATCACAAAACCATCACCCTTAATTTAATGCAGCTGACAGTTGCTGCTCAAGAGAGGCAGAACGAGTTGCCATGGAGACTGAACTATTGCTCTTCTCCAGAGGATGCTTTTTTCAAGCATGGGTTGAAAACTAGAGGCTTTGCAACACCTGAAACCTCTATTACATCACAGATCTTGTTTTTTGTGACAGCTTTTTAGCAAACCCTTACGAACATCCAGTAGATAGGAGGACAAAGAAGATAGTTAACAAAGAAAATCAGAATCCAACAAACACATGTATGAAAGTGGACATTATTCCAGATTGAGAGGAAAAGAGTTTCATATTGATTTATCAGATTTGTCACCTCTGCTTAGTGCTTTCCTAACAGGGTGAATGCTGTGCTTGACCTATTTGCTGGAATTAACCAGGACTGCAGGAGACCATATGGATTGCCAGATGGTCTGCTATAATTTAATGCCATTTATTCTAAGTATGAAGTAAGTGATAAACATAATTAACATTCTTTTAGCTCCTTACTGGATGCCTTTTATTAGGGGCTTTTGGTGCCTATTTTTTTTCTCAAGCATTGAAAGCTAAGTTAATATCTTTTTACTGAAACACACATGCCAGCTAATTATTGCAAGAGGCTGCAGCCTCCAAAGCAGAGTGTCTCACAGACTCTAGCTTACTCACTGACCTCACTGTGATGATTAATAGGTTGAATGCAAAGCTCTAATGAGGATGACAGATTTTAGGTGCTTTCAAGTTACTTTAATTAGTAATATGATGAACAGTGTTCATCACAAATGCACATATCACATTTTGTAGTAAACAATACACTTTGCACTCACAGCCTAAACGTGTACCTCATACATCAAATGAAGAGAAATCAAACCACTTTCAGACAGTAAAAACAATGGAGTAAAAACAATGTTTTTCCTGATTGCTATTTCATATTCTGCCAGTGATTGTCTAAATGGCCTATTTTTTAGGAAGTGGTTCCAGAGAAGCTAAGGCTTCAAAGAGTGTTTATATTAGGCAGGGTCGTCACTCTGAGCATTTTAAAACCACAAGCTTGTAACAAGATATCCAAACAACTTTGCCTACTGTTCCTGTGTTGATAATCTTCCTAGTGGGATAGGTGTTAGCAGGATGAACAGCAAACCATTTTGTAATTTTTCATGTGAATGTACAGGTGAAGTTAGTGTGCTGGTATGCATAACAGTATGAGAAAAATTAGAGAAAGGGCAAAAGCATTGAATGCTTTGTGTATTTCATGAAAAGTTGTGCACATTGAAGCTAAAAATGACCACAGCTAGTTTCGTGTTTTACATCTGTGCTGTTAATAAAGCTTGAGTGAACTTTGAGGTGACAGAAACAACACAAATGAAATGTTATTCAAAAACTAAAACAAAAGAACAGCATCCACACTTATAAATCAAATTTACTCTTAGAAAATTTATCTCCAGTTAGAAAATGCAGCAAAAAGCGTCCAGGTCAAAAGTTAGAGCATAGGGAAAGCAGAAACAAACTCCAGCTTTTCGACACCTGTGTTTATTCTCCTGTTCCAGGTGGGTCCACCACTTGTCTATATGCTTCCAGAGTTACACATGTACAGTCCACAGTTCAAGTGCTGATGGATCCTTAAAAAGCAACTGCATCAGAAGGGTCCTGAATGTGATCAGACACACCTTTTCCTTTAATTCACTTGTGATAGTATTAGTTCAATTTATTTCACCTTGTGAATATTGTGAATCATTTGGCTGTTGTTATTGATTCTACGAAATCCTTTATGATTCTCTACTTATATGTGAAAAATTTATGATTTTGTACTCGCATATATTTCGATTTTTTTAATATATATAAACAGCAAATTTTTGTTGATGTTGACATCTCTTGTCAAGATGTCTTTGTAAGGGCTCTGTCTCTGCCAGTATTTGAAAAGAGAATATATTTTTCCATTCCATTAGCTGAAAATTATTTTCCTGAGGTTAAGCTAATGTTATGCTGCCTGCAGGTTCATTTTCACAGTCAGAGGAGAAAAGCAAGTATTCAGAGAAAGCAACTCAGGTAACCTGAATTCCTCTTTGTAGACGCCTACTTCTCTTCCCTGGCTGCTGAAGGGGCTAGAGTTGTCCACGTGACAAAACTTAGGCAGGTTGAAATCACAGACAAAAAATTGTCATGCTAAAAACAAAACTTCATGTTTCCTTTACTATGTTGTTCACTGGACCTGACAGTACTGTACTTAGCTATTATGCAGACATCACTTCTGAAAAATATTTGAGTTTTCAGTCTCTAAGAAGTATATACATTTATACATAAACATATACATATAAAAACATAAGCACTTAATTGCTCTATCACTGCAAACAACCTGAGATCTTCCAAATGGTTACCTTGTAACATCCAAGAAAAAGTCAATGCCAGATCTATTGCCTGAAACAACCTCTTAATCAGACCTCTGGACTGCCTGAAAAAGTGATTTGCCTAGAGTGTCAGACAGCTCTCATCAATACTTTAAAGAAACAAAATAAAATTCTAAGAGAATGAAGAAATCAAGTAGAATTTAACAGTTAGTCTTCGAGGTTGATAGATTTATAACCTGCCAAAGAAAGTTTGACACTTCGTACTTAAAGATAGCTTTATATTTAAAGTCCTTTTTCATTTGTCTCGTTCTTTACTTGCATCCTCACAAGAAAAAATATACCAGAGAATTTATGTCCCCTGTTTACTTGCGACCCAAGAATAAGACTGTCTGTATCTTAGTTATCATAATGATGGCATGTATGAAATGTGGCTCTTGGCCTAAATGGAAGGTAGGATTTTGTTTTAGAACAAATAGGGACAAGACACTAAACCTCCCATTTATAGAAAAATACTGGTGCCTGACTAATGAACCAGGCCATGGATAGTGAGCAAATTTTCCCATCCTGCAAGCAGTTACTTCAGCATTGCTTTCTTGGAAAATGTGACTCAAAACCTGTGAATTTAGGGCATGACTGAAAAACAAAATTAGCTAGAGGAACAAACAAAAAGCTGAAGGGAAGACAAAAATGAAGAGAATATAAAAATGTTCTAAAAGAGAAAGTAAACTATGATTTGAATACCAGTACTCTCTGATAAAATATAATAGAAAAATAAGCATATATTTCAGTAAATTCTTTAGGTAATAATGACAAAATCAGGTAGTAATTAACTTTAAATGCTTTAAGACCACAGGAAAAACCAAACTATGATATTTACAAAATTCACAAATATCTTACCTCCTGCATACATGACAGCCAACATTATTGATGATATCCAGGCTATCTCACTATATGATGTGTGGAAGATTTCTTGTATTTCTTTGAAGAATACTGTGATGGCTTTCGGGAATGCATAGGAAAATCCAATGGAGATAAAAGCCCCAAAGACTACAACCCATCCCCAACCTCCATCTGGAGGTGGGTACTGTGGTGCTCCTGTTGCTGGTGGCATTTTTGGTCTCTCCCTCTTCTTCAGTTAGGCTGAAAAAGAAGAAGCAAAAGAAGGTTTCAATTTTCTTTTTTTCTTTATCAAACATTCAGTCATCATCTGAAGGAATTACAAAGAATCTTCAGAGTACAGACTAAATTCCAGCTTTCATGGGACCATGGAACAGGTACCTGTTTTTACAAGCAAAACACTATTTACAGTATCCTTTCAGCATCTGAACTGTTGCAAATTGCTGAACTTAGCCATTGAAGTTGCATTTGTGATTAGTCACTCACGAGTGATTTTTTTTTTCAGTTAATTTACACAGCTCTACAATCTACAGGGTGGATTTAGCACAAAAATGAAACAATAACATTAGGTCAATACAAATACTACAATTCCATATTGTAGTCTTAGTTTTTTTAAAAAATCATTGTCATATTAGTTGGTGTTCATATTACTTGCAGGTGGAGCTTGATGGTACTGTTTTTGTTCTGATTCCACATGTCAGAAGGCATCAGGATGTCTTTCCCTAATAACCCACAAACTTTCCACAGCTTTTCTCTAATTAAGAATACACCACCAGAGTGATATCTTAGAGGTTCTGAGAGGTGAAACCAACACAGTCAGACAGCTCAAAAAAACATAGTTAATCCACATAAAACTCCTAAGGCCTGAAATAAATTTCATACTGTTATTATCATCCTGAAATTTAAAACCTTACACTTTCTACATTCTACATAACCTTTTTATAAAACATGAGGGTAGTGAGAATCCATTTTGCAGTTCTGTGATTTTTCCACTATCTGATCCCTGTATTATTAAATACAGAGCTGAATTCCACTGTGTTTTCTTCTGTGTAATCCAGTGTACACACACAGAATGAACTGACAATTCCTCCTTCTGCTTTATTTCTTTCCTGGGCATTTAGGCAACTTAACACTCTTGATTGGTCTCCTGCTATACCAGTACCGAAAGCTATGGAGGCTAACAGGATGTAGGTTCCTGTTACGTTTATGATTATTGGCAAGTCTCTATGTGATTTCTTCCAAGTCACTCACAGTGCATTCCAGTTTCTCACAGCAAAGTGCATTAGCAGTGGGAGTGATATGATTACCTTAACAGCAACTAAGACCCAAACTGTGTCAGCTTATATTAATCTCTCAGAATAGTATCTAGAGTAGTTTCAGGTTAAACGTCATTAGCAGTGCATGCAATATATGCCACAAAACCAGCAAATGCTGCTTTTCAGATTATCTGTCCCTAGCTTAGCCCTGTGATGGAAACTCACTGTATTTACAGTTCTCTACTGAAGCCAGTTGTAGACATCACAGAATTACAGAAGGTCAGGGGCTGGAAGGGACCTCGAAAGATCATCTAGTCCAACCCCACTGTCAGAGCAGGATCACCTATACCAGATCACACAGGAATGCATCCAAGCGGGTTTTGAACATCTCCAGAGAGGGAGACTCCACAACCCCCCTGGGCAGCTGGTTCCAGTTTTTTGTTACCCTCACAGTGAAAAAATTCCTTCTTGTTTTTAAATGAAACTTCATATGCCTCAGCTTCCACCCATTGCCCCTTGTCCTGGTATCAGGCATCAGCAAGCAGAGCCCAGCTCTGTCCTCCTGGCACTCGCCCTTTACATATTTATAAACATTGATGAGGTCTTGATAATGGCAGACATCTGAGGGAAAGCTAAAGCAATCACTAGAATATCTCTCTTCTATGCAAGGTTACAAAAGCCCACGTAGTTTGGCTTCTGCATCACATCAAACAGATTTGCTGCTGGCAACAATAGATATCTATTGCTTTGTACACAGACCATATAAATCTTTTTATATGCATGCCCAGAAAGAACTTCTGGCATGTACTTTGTTTCTGCTTATCTTAGTCTCAACTTAATATTAGCCCACTGATACACTTCAGTGATGAAATCCTGGGCCTTTCACTAGAACATGTCAGGTAAGCAGAGAAAATTCTGGTTGCTGAGACATAACTTTGGCAAAGCAGTCAGATACCAGTTTGGTTTTGCTAAAGCAGGACATGTTACAAGGACAAGTATATCCAAAAGCTCATTGTAACTTGTAAGAAATATAGTGATGATCAACTTCCTTCAAAATCACAAAACTTCAAACAGGTATGTCTGAAGTAACAGAATTTGCCATCTGTCCGAGAAAGCTGTTCTGCTCATCTGAGTAAATTTTTGGTTATTCCCTAAAAAAAGGGTTAACTGTTGTTTTCTTACACTTCAATGGTTTGAGCATATTTGTTTTTATATTTCATATTCATATGACAATGCTTTTCTGTTATAAATTTTAGTAGCACCATGCAACATCAAGGCATAACCCCCCATAAAAATGGAATGGGATTATCAATTTATTGAGGAAGCACTCCTTTTCCTAACAGCAACACACAACCACTTTGAAAGATCACTGCCACTACACTAGTCAGAACAATGCTGAAAGTTCCTGAATGTCACTAAAGCATAGATGCTTTGGAAAGATCTTATTCTAATACCCATCCCTTTAGGTCAGCAGAGCAGGCTCTGAAACTTTGGTGTTTCTATCCCTTCAAAGTTTCACCATAAGCTAGGGCAGCACTAAGGAAATGAGCGAAGGGACACTGGTTGTGCCTATGCCTCGTCCCAGAAGCAAACTATCTGACAAAATGTCCACTGCAAGGCCAGGTCATGGGGCTGCTGCAGCAAAAGGCTATCTCCTAACCTGCACTAGATATTACACTGGCATGAAGAAGAGCCTGGATCATTGTATTTCACTCCACCTGTTTACCCCACAGATTAAAGTTAATAATAACTTCCCTGATGTCCTTTTACAATAGCAATGGCAAATTTTAGCTGCAGTTAATAAAAGG
>WBNM01013033.1:136985-153096 GCA_013399055.1 Ramphastos sulfuratus | reverse complement strand
AAAAAAAAAAATTCCCGATGTCAGAAACATTACATTCAACATCTCAAACATCCCATACCTGCTCAGAAGCATTTAATATCCCTGAAACTGAACTTCTTCTAAAGCAGTCTAGTATATTAACATACCGAGCTATAATCTAAGCCTAACTTGGATGATTTGCATAGTATTATTAGCAACCAAAACAAACCAGCATTTTAGATGACTGGATATAGGTACTCATAAGGGAAGAGGCAGAAAAGGATGAATGAAGCAGTCACAAGTAAAATGCCTTTTCAGAGCTCTCAGAGCTTACTATGGGCTCTGAGAAACAACAAGGAGTGTGGTAGAGCAGAAGAATAGGCATGTGCAATGATATTCATGTGAAGGACGTGGTACCAGACAGGAAAAAAAAAAAAAAAAAAAAAAGAGCAGCACTTAATAAAGGTCACCACCAGTGTTTTCTGTGTGTCACATGAATTCCATAATGTGCTTAAAGCTAGCAAGTACCGCTCATGTGAGTGAGGAATGCTGCCTGCCCTCCACCCAGGAAAGCAACAGGGGAATGGTAACTGAAGTGCATCCTGAGTGAAGCCATCAATCTCCCTTCTTTGTCAGATACATGGAGGTTGCTCAGCCTTTCCACATCCTGAGTCAGATTGTGCACAAAGATTTTCTTCTAAGCTCCTTCTAGTTTCCCTGTATAAATTCCATTTATGTAAGCAGTGCATAAGAACATAGCTTACTGCAGTAAGAGCTGCATGTGTCTACTAGAAACTAATAGAAACAGAGCAAGAGGACACTCTTAAAACATCTGATATGCAATTTTTTATTATACAGGTCTTAGGACATAACTAGGAAAATGACAGAATGAAATGAATGAATGAGAGAGAGAAGAGAAAAGAAGGAAGGGAGAGAGCAAGGAAAAGGATAGGGGAAAAAAGGTGGAAAAAAAGAGAAAGCAGCAAGCAAGCAACAAGGTCAGACTAAGAGCAAATGCTACAGCAAAATAATGTATCTTGATATCACGCACCACAGACTTCAGTCTGTCATGATCAACCTGTTCAGACTGCTTTTATACTACTGCTTCATCAATATTCTGCAGTTGCCAGCTGCCACAACCAGCTATTGATACAACAGCATGTCAAAGACACTTCTGAGAAGGGGTTATGTCATTCCCTTGTTTGCAGAGACTCCGATTTTACCGAGAGTTTTCATTTGTTTTCCTCCCAACATCAGAGTAGCTGTTTGCTTTTCTGCTTGCATTTTTGTCTGTCTTGTCCTCAATATGCCTCATCACCACTTGATTCAGCAGCCATTTGTACCAGTATGAAAGAGCTGGCATGTGAAAAATCTGTCCCCAGTTGCTGTAGGACAGTAGGAATACTTGGCATACGTGTACTGCATTCCAGTTCCACACAGTAAGCCAAGGACCACAAAAAGATTGAGCAAATTTGTTCTTAGAACATCCCTGCGCTGTGACTGAGAAATACCAGCCACTCTCAGGTGTAGGAAAAAAATAATAATAGGCTAAATAATAATAGGCTAAATAACCTGGTCTTGTCTCAAATCAGTGGCAGAGCTGTGATATAGGCTAATGTCCAAGTAAGATGTGAGTTATGACAGATTTTTAAGTACATCTGTGTTTTAGAAGCTCATTAGGTAACAAATGCTGATTAATTGTACTGCTTAATACTTGAATTAGGAGCACAGGTAGGGTACAATGTTTGCTTTATAGGTTTGAATAGTCTGCTGCTCTAACTTATCCCCAACAACTGTTAATTACATTGCTGTATTTTAAATAAATGACCTTGTGGTAACACCGGTAAAATAAGGAGCTACATGGGAATTATATTCTTGCAGAGGATCCTTGCTTAAAGTATGAAGAAAAAAAAAATCAATTTCCTTATTATTATTTTAATGATCTCCAGGAAGGATGGCAGAATAGCAGGTACCATCTCATTCAGTTATATTGCCTCACCGATTTCTACTGTCACTACCTTGTGAGCAATATTCAGCATGTGAAAAATAAAAATAAAAAAATCTTGTCAGTTTTGTGAGGTTTGCTCAGACTTGGGATTATTTGTCGGGCAAAGGAGGATGCGGAAAGACTCTCACTGAAGGGATCAAGAGAGCTGGTTCTCTGCTTTTAGCTCTAACCACTTGGTTCTTGAGGCAAAGTAACTTCTAATGAGCTCTGGTACCCAGCCTGGGTAGTCATCCTGAAACAGCAATATAGTCTCTATTTTATTTGAAAGTCTGTATTCTGAGACAGAGGTGTATGCAATAAATGAAACGCAAGCAGATGAAAGACAGACTCTAAATCTGACTTTACTGCCCTTTTTTTTTTTTTTTTTTTTTTTTCCTACATGGGTCTAACTTGCAGGACAAATACACCTTGTATGAGATGAAAACTGCTAAAACATGCCCAGGCTACCTAGCATTTCAGAAAGCTGCTGGGTTTTGCACAGTTTCTCCAAAAAGCTTGAATCAAAGAACCATGTCTGCAAGAACGTCCTAAAGTAACAATTAAATAAATTCCATATATATTATATTAAATTGTATTTATGTGGCTTATGTTAGGATTTACTATTTTTTGTAAAAATTTAAGCCAATCTTAAAAAAAAAATTACAAAGTCACCAGCCTTACTTAATTTTAAAGCCTATTTCACTTCAGTTTTTAACAGCACAATATCCAACAATATGAATATATATTGCTACAGATATTTTAAGTATGAAGGTGTATCTTACTGAGAAAACAAAACAAAACAACTTTCTTTTTTTTTTCTTGTTTTCTTGAAGAGACAAAGAAACTAGTTCTAAATACCACATCTATGAAATAAACATGGAGTTATGCAACTCATCCATAATTTACAGTTAAGAATCAATATTGTAGTATACTTGTCATCCTGCTGAAGCAGTAACAAGACAAGTATGTGCTTGAAGACAGCGTAGGAAAGTAATAGCCCCTCACACATCCAAAGCAGGCACATTAATATCATTCTTCCAAATGCCTGGGAGGTTGGCAGAGGCAGGCTCCATGAAGAGAAACAGAAGGGAGGGAAAGGCACGTGTTGTACGATAAAAGTAAATGAACAATCCAAATAATTAACTTTCTTGTTAGGGTTTAGCATTTTAATGGTCTGATTCTAAGCAACGGCCTCAGCTGAGCAGATAATGAAGGCATGGATCACGTAAATACCTTCTTCCTGTTTCAGCAGTCAAAAGAGGATTACTGAGACAGAAGTGGGCCCTATAAGATACTGTCCCATAAAATGTAAAAATATATAAATTATGTTGTGAGAGTGTAATTAAAGTTGTATTTGCACTAAGGCCCGATTTTATCATGGTTTAAAAGAGGCCAAAGGCAAAAGTTATTACTAAGTCAGTCACTAAAAATAAGTTTTTTAAGAACAGGAATCCCCATCTGGAAAAAAAAGTTGTATTTAAACTATATTGCAATTGTTACATCATTGAAATCAGAGATTTTGAGCACTGTGGAGTCAGTAGTGAGATGTTCAACATAATATCAAAAACTAATATTATTGAAGTATTTGTAATTCATTAGAGTTTGGTTAGGGGAGCTGTTGTGGGGTTTTTTGGTTTTCGTGGGTTTTTTTTCCTTTTTTTTTTAATGAGAAACTATAATCTGTATTCACAATCAGAATCATGGTTTGGACTTCCATTCATCATGCCATCTGTTATTACCTTTTTTCATTGACTTTAAGGGAAACCTAACTGACTGGCTTACTCTGGATGACTAAATGCCTAGATGACTAATGCTAAGTGAAATGAATTCCAACAACAGTGATTGCAATTCTGCTTTAATTACTTCAAAAAAGCAGTCAATAGAATATCTAGCCTAAAGAGCTTGACACTCCACCCAAACTGAAGTGCACTGAAATGAAATGTTGATGGCTAAATTGAAAATGCCAGTGATTGCATCTGAAGAATTGATCAGTTTTAACAGAAAGTTGATTGAGGTGGATGAAAAATTCTGCATACCCGGAAAAAAAAAAAAACAAAACCTCATCAAACTAATCATAGAATCATAGAATAGTAAGGTTGGAAGGGATCTCAAGGATCATCTAGTTCCAATCCCCTGTCATAGGCAGGGACACCTCCCACTAGTACAGGTCACTCAAGGCCTCATCCAACCTGGCCTTGAACACCTCCAGGGAGGGAGCATCCAACCTCTCAAAAAAACATGACCTAAAACTTAGTTCTGCCAGTGAAGAAATTTTTTTTAATAAGCTCAGCTGAACCTGTTCTTTATCACTCAAAGTGTTGGCTCCTCACATTGCAACAATATTGATCCACTTATTACTTTCTAACTACTCATCCCTTAAATTCTAGTACTATGCTCTCATATTTAACAATGGTAGTTGCCAGCCTTCCAACCTGTTGTATAAGCTTATTATTTTAATCCTGTATAAGCCAATTTTGAACCATTTTTGGTAATATAAGCCTCGTCAGTACAGCAGCCCACTCACCATCTTTAAAATTCACATTGAGTGAATGTCATAAAAATGAAGAATATCTAGAATAATGGAAGTCATGTAAAACTAGAGCTGTATGTTTGATGTATACTTTCAAGAGTTTTGATGTTTGGAAGACAGGGAGTTATATTTTCACTTATTTGTAGTATTTTATAAATGGAAGAACTAAGGTTTCAAGTCAGTATTAATGGAATTGTCTGAAAAATAAATAGCATAGGTTTTCCAAAGCAGCATATTTTCCATTATCAACAATAACAGATATTTATTTTAATATCATTCTCTCAACAGTAAATTAAATGGGGGGGGAGGAAGGGGGGGGAAATGATGGGAAAAGTCTATTCTTAGTCTGTGCTATTAGTTAACATTTTCAAACCCAAAATTCCTATTTTTTACACAAACATATAATTTGAAAATGGCAATACTCAATTCATTTATTGCTGATGAGCTAACCTCATATTAAACCATCCTCATATTAACCCATCTATCAGTTTAATATTTGACATTATGAAGATGCAATAGATTTCAACTCAAATTCTGTTGACATTATTTCTGTAAACTTTATCAAAGTTACTCCGTGCTCTTGTTACTGAAATACAACTTCAAGCTGCTTTCTCTACTTCAATATTTTGGCCCAGTATACTTTCTGTATATATGCCCTACCAATCACCTAAATCCTGCCCTGGATGCATCACCTCACACATACTAGGAAAATATTTCTCTTCTATTCTTGTGCAGCACATGACTCCCATGGGTGGAAATAGTTACTAATGCTTAAGTCTCAGTGACAACTACTTAGATTATGTAATAGGAAGTAAACTGATCTGGATTCTGTTCCTAAGAGCATATGACTGGAAACATATAACAGGCCAAGGCCGGAAAATAACTCCAGACTGCAAAAGATTATACAGGGTTCATTTTTAATTTATTCCTGCCCGTTTGGCAACAGTAATTGGTTTAAGAAATATTTTTTATACCATTAATAAAATGGAAAAACTTAGGAAGACTTCTGATGACACAGAGATTTTTAGAAATGTTAACTGAGGAACTTAATAATTTCTTTTTATTATCTGTTAGCAAAGGCACTAAAATAGGTGCATAAATAACACAAAAAAAAAAAAAAAGGAAATGGGTAGAACCACCAAAACATACAATGATGAAAACAGCTTTTAAAACTAATTACTTGGGAACCATTGTATATTGGAAGATGTAGAACACTTTTGGCAATGGTAGGTATCCAGCCTCAGAAACTCCCCAGGATTTAGATAGCAAGTAGAACGCTATATTACTATATCTAATATAGACTTTTAAAGATGTGTTAGAGAAAGTAAGGCATCTATTTGTATGAAACAAAACTTTGAACATGGAGATGTTTTAAAATTTAAAATACAATCAATAAAAGCTTGATGTGTGAGCTCTTCTGCTGGGAAAAGTTAAAATGTGAGCTGCTGATTCCAAGTGCAATAGTGACAAAAGATAAATTAGTAGTCTGTCCAGATTTATCAAAACCTACTAGGTCAGAGGAAAGCAGGAAGGAAGGAAGGGAGGAAGGATGGAAGGAATGAGAGGAGGAAGGAAGGAAGGCAGGAAGGGAGAAAAAAAGGAGGACAGAAGGAAGGAATTCAGGAAGCAGTAAGAGAGAGAAAGAAAGAAAGAGAAAGAGAGAGAAAGAAAGAGAGACAAAGAGAGAAAG
Source organism: Ramphastos sulfuratus (assembly GCA_013399055.1). Classification (NCBI taxonomy): domain Eukaryota; kingdom Metazoa; phylum Chordata; class Aves; order Piciformes; family Ramphastidae; genus Ramphastos; species Ramphastos sulfuratus. The sequence goes on along the minus strand of WBNM01013033.1, from coordinate 146,931 downwards.
AGAGAAGGAAGGAAGGAAGGAAGGAAGGAAGGAAGGAAGGAAGGAAAGAATAAGAAAGAAAGAAAAGAAAGAAAGAAAAAGAAAGAAAAGAAAGAAAGAAAGAAAAAGATAAGAGAAAGAAAAGAAAGAAACTGATCAAGAGAACAAGAGAGCATGCTCAAATTTCATGATTTCTTATGCTGGTATTTATGCTAGCAGAGAAGTTCTGTTCTTATTTGATAGCCTGCCACTTTGTGCAGGCAGATAAACAAATGGGGAGGGATATATTTATATGGGACAGTGTAGTACTATGCAGGTATTCATACTATCTCTTGATGGATAAACATAGCTGGTAGGAAGAGAACATCTATGTTAGCTCAGTTTCCTGTTGAGGCAACTGAGCTGTATTCGAGCAGCATCACATTGTGCTACATAAAGTAAGTACATGTATGATGATCATTCGTTCAGTCTGCAACACGATGATAAAAAATTCATTTGAAGTATGTACCAAAACTAATATAGCTTAGGCAGTGGCAATGCTTTAGCATAAACAAATATAGGGAAGGAAGAAGTTAAGATTGTATTTGATTTCCATGGGAAGGAAGAGGATGTTTAATCACAAATTTACTATGTACTTTGTCCAAGTGTTAATAAGGTGAGCTGCTGATATATATACAAAACCACTTTAAAGACCAAGACAGTTTAATAAAATTCTGGTGTGTACTCCTCCACCCATTGTTGAGAATTTGGACATGGGGAGATCAAAAAAACCTCTCTTGTGTATCATGGAGGACACTTTTTCCTAACACAGTCCAAATAGTACAATGTATTTCACCTTTCAGAGGGCAGTTCTAAAATACTATAGCTAAAATGAATAATTTGCAACAAAAACTCTACAACCTATCAAAAGTTTATTGTAAATCATATTTTTATACATATATCATTTGCAACTTTTTCATTCTGCACAGAAGACCCATAATATGTATGTGAAGCCTGTGGTTCTGCGTTGGCACAGTGTCACTGAAAAGTTGTTTAGTCCTTGTCAATACACTCAAAGAGATTAAGAGATGACCAAGCTCTGAAGGATGCAAGAGAAGTGCTACATAATTCTGAAACCCCTTCCCTCTCCTATTGACATCAGGAATTTATTAAAAATCTTGATTTTTTTGGTCATATTTTTTGTATTTGAATTCTCCCATTATATGCTTTCCGTGTGGTCCTAGCACTCTGTATTTACCTTACATATGACCACTTTCATAGTTTACAGTGGGGAACATAGGCCTTCTTGATCATAAATCTATTGACCAGAACTTACCAGCTATTTTAGCCTGTTATGAAAGTGCTGCTGCATTAAGACAAGATTAATTTCTTTTCTTATTACAAATGGATGATCCAGATAGGCTACTGTCTGGGTATCACACTTGAAAACTGAGGTCCTGAAGTGCGACAGCCTACTAATTACACAATATGAACTTCCTCTTGCAACAGTTCTGTTTTATCCGGAAACTAATTGCTGACAGAATATAGATTAGTATTGCTTCATTACTCAGAAGCAACCTCATAAATTCACAAGAAAATGCACTTTTGTTGATACATCCTGGAGTCTAACTGTAAAACTTCTCCCATGTACCAAAGTGCTTTGCTCTACATAGCCATTCTTTGCCAAAAGTCTTGTTTACTTTGCCAAAGCAAACAGACTCACAAGCATTAACTTTTACATTTCCCTACACTTAAGAAGAAAAACTTTACACTTTGGATTGTTCTCTTGTGAACTGAGACAACACAATGTATTATTTTCACTACTGAGAATCCAAATCAAAGTGATTCAAATCCTCAAAATTTCACTATAATAGCTGCAATAGAAACAGCAGTATAGTTTACATAGATATATAGCAAATGAGACAAGAAATACAAAGATCCTTGTGGTATTTTCATGCTTCCAATTAGCAAAAGGGCACAGCAAAAATATTCACTGAGGAGCTACACTGCATTTACCTGGAAGCTTAATAAATCAAGAGCAAGCCATATCAAATGTAGGGCAATGAGTGCATCAATCTGAGCAACGACTCTGCTGTCCCTTTCAGGACAGAATTTTCATTAGTTCAGAAGCAAACCCAGCACACACTGCATATCTATGAATTTGGTTTTGATAACAACACAAAGAACCAACAGTTGAGCTTTGTTGATATCAAGGCTCTTCCTTGAGAAGGCAATACAATATTTGGATTCATAGCCTAAGAGCATTATAATCCACTAAAGATGACTCTTTCAGCCTCCGAGACAGTAGCTTTTCATTGTGTGCACAACACCCAGCAGTGCAGTTTGTTTTTCTAAAACCTTTGAAGACGTTTCTTAGTCATTTCAACTTCACACTATGCATAAGTATGCGTAGACTATACATAAACTTCCTATAAATAGCCTTTTACTTTCATATACAGCTCAAGTGACTCCAGAGGGGCTCAGATGGATTTGAACTACAAATCCATATTCCAAACTGTCATTTAGCTATATCCTTTCTTAGCCAATAGCTGCAGACAAAACAATAACCATCTTCTGGGATGACTGGATTTAAATAAGCAATGTTTTTAATTTCTTTTCAGATTTTCTTCAAACATACTTTTCAATATTTCTCTTATCTCTCAATATCCCTCAAAACTGGATGTACTGCTAGGTGTTCCCAAGGGGAGGTTGTACCTGTTTTAGCCTGATTTAAGCACAAAATCTTTGTTTGGTTCAACCTTATACTACTCCTTTTTCATTATATTTTGCATTCTGTATAAATGAAACTTCAGTTTGGTTTTGTTTGTGCCCCCCCCCTTAATTATGTAGGATGAGATTAATCTCTTCAGTCAGCACAACATTTATACAGACATAGGTTGCGTAAAATGAACTCTTCACTCCAAATAAATCTGTATGGCATTCATATGTTAAAAAAAAAAAAAAAAAAAAAAAAAGATTTGTTTCTTTCTCTAATCCCTAGAAAAAAGAATACTGATTCAAAAAAAGGCTGCAAAATATTGCATACATTTATTGTACTATTTACTTGACAAAAGAAGCATGTGATGAAAAAAAACATACCGAAGCTCAGTTTTGGTGCCTATGCATCTCAGAAAACTGTACAAGGTATGTTGATAGTAGTACCTATGAAACTGAACTGGAATGCAGTTTTTTATTTCCCTTTTTTGGGAGAAAAGTGTGCTGTTCCCCAGGGGTCAGTACTGGGTCCAGTCTTGCTCAGCATATTCATCAGCAACCTGGATGAAGGAAGAGTGTATTCTCAACAAGTTTGCTGAAGATACAAAACTGGGAGGGGTGGCTGACACACCAGAAGGCTGTGCTACCATATAGCTTGACATGGACAGACTGGAGAGCTAGAAAGAGGTGAACTCCCTGAAGTTCAACAAGGTCAGCTGTCCTGCACCTGGGGAGGAATAATCCCATATATCAGTACAAGTTATAGGTTGACCTGCTAGAAAGCAGCTCTGCACAAAAGGAGCTGGGAGTCCTGGTGGAAAACAAGATGACCATGAGCCAGCAATGTGCTCGTATTATGGGGTTGATTAAGAAGAGTGTGGCCAGCAAGTCAAGGGAAATTCTCCTTCCCCTCTACTCTGCACCTGGAGTACTGTGTCCAGTTCTGGGCTTGCCAGTTCAAGAAGGACAGGGAACTACTGGAGAGAATCCAACAGAGACCCACAAGGATGATGAGGGGACTGGAGTTTGCAGAAGAGGCTAAAAGACTTACGTCTCTTTAGTCTGGTAAAGTGAAGACTGAGAAGGGATCTTATCAATGAATGTAAGTATCTAAAGGGTAGAGCTCATGAGGATGGGGAGGAGATTTTTTCAGTGTTTGTCAGTGATAGGACAAGGGTCAATGGGTACAAACCAGAACCCAAGACATTTCACTTGAACTTAAAAGAGAAACTTCCTTATTTTGAGAGTGTCAGAACACTGGAACAGGCTGCCCAGAGATACTGTGGAGTCTCCTCTGAAGACTTTCAAAACCTGCTTGGACATATTCCTGGGCAACCTGATCTAGGTGTACTTGTGTTAGCATGGGGGTTGGATTAGACAACTGCAGAGGTTTCTTTCAACCGCTATGACTGTATGATAGCTCCCTGCACAATAAATGTGACTGCTAAAAGGTACATCACTGACAATCCTTGAATTTTTAGGATGTGAAGGAGAGTAACAGAATGTACCTGTTCAGGTTTCCTGAGCAAATGTCAAGAGTGCAAGAGGATGAAGCAACATTGTTTTAATCTCAAAAATGTGTGTACAACTATGATTCGTGCTCTTTGTAAAACAAAGTAAGACTGATGAGCAGCACATGAGATGTCATCTAGCTCTGGCTATTTATGAGTTTTTCAATTGGTTCTCACTTCTATCTGTAATAAATCAGATACAAACCTGCCTTATACGGTCAGTTGCATTCAATAAAGTCATGCATAAATTTGCAGTACATACACATTACAAAATATCTGTGCATATTTTAAATGGCAAATTCACACGAAGTACTGCTTAATTTTCCATAAATCAATGGAAAAAACTTGATCTTTTAAAGCTCCATCCCTAAATAAGTATATTCTAGGATTTTTTTTATATCTTAGTTCACAGATTTTTTGCAATTCTTTAAATGAAAGCAAGATAGTAATACAAAGGTGACATATAAATCCTGTACATAAATGAATAAAATATTTTCTAATGTGCAATCCTTCAATCATACTTCTGGAAGAGTCAGAGTGGAGATTCTGTACATTACAATCTGCCAATTCATTAAAACGGCAGAAAAACAATAGAATGTAAAAGCTTGATTTGGAATGATAGTAAACTTTCATGTACTTTTGACACTTCTCAGACCCCACATTTGAAGTTGTAGGTGGACACTTAAAGCAAGCAAATTTGTCTCCTGCAAATTTAAGCATAAGTGCTCACTGAAGTGTGGGAGGGGAAAAAAGTGAAAAAAAACATTAAAGAAATAAACAGACAAAACCCCAAAGCAATCAAAAAATCCCAAAACCAACTTCCTCAAACTTCATTTGGTTTTGACAATTTTGAATTAGAAAGCTAACACAAAAGGTCAGTCACACAAAATGAAATTAAACCTCTTTAAAATAGAGCAGGTGCTGTAATTCTTGACTGTTCTTAGGTATAAAATAAACAGACTGAAGCTCTACACTCTGAATACTTGTTTGGCTATACTGAATTAATACTATTAGATCAGCCAAATACAGAGGTATGGTATAGTTCCTAGAATGAGAATTTGACCAAAATTGTGATCAGAAGCACTGTAAGAAAATAAAACATTAACAGATAAACAAATGAGCATTCCTGTCATGCAAAGTTTCACGCCTTCTGTGATCCAGATAAAACTTATCAAACAAATCACTCAATTTCTTTGTAGGATGTAGGATAAAACTACACATAAAACCGATACTAAAGCAGTACTTTGGTATATTCAAGAATAAAACTGATTACTCAATGCATATAGCATGTATTTCAGATCACTGCCTAGATCACTTAATATAAATGCTCCTTTTATCAACACCTCTGTATTTCCTAATTTCTTAGAGATCAAAAGAAAACTCCCCTGCAGAATATATTATAATATGCAGATAGACAGATAATTATTTACAAGTTAACACGTTTTGAAAGAAAAACTTTACAAATAGTGTCTTTCTCTAAGAACCTAAGAGTGTGAAATAGGACAATATCCGAAGTGAACAATATCATGAAAAACGAAAAATAAAAAATAAAAATTGTAAAAAAACCTTATAAATAATAATAGTGTTGACATGAGATAGACAAGAAGGGTGTATTTGTGATTATTCCTCCATAATCATATAAGGGGAAAAAATTACATATTTCACATACACTGTATATCTAAAAACCCTTATGATGAAGATACGTTTAACTACACCTTACTTTAATGAAATTACTTATTTTTTTCTGGTAGCAGAGCAAAGCAGTGGTTTATTTACTCTAATACATCATACACTTTGCTTTGATGTGAAATAATGTAATATTACTCTACCATTTCCTATCAAGTAACTACAAAATCATTGTTAATTGGTAATAAAGCGTCTGAAACAGAGTGCTTATTTAAGCAAAAGAAAGATGGCTCTAGGGCATATTTGCAGAATGAGACTGTCATAAAACAGCTACTATGTAATCCAACATAGAGTCTTTACCCTTATCAGTTACATAGATATATTTTATCAATAAACCACTATCTGAAACAGTTATTAGCATGCATACTCCAGGATATTACACTTCAGTTAAGAATGTGGCATACAGTAAATTTAAACACAATAGCTGGTTGCATATGTTTGTTTCTTCTAGATATCAATGCTGAGTAGCTGAATGTGACGCACTCAGGACAGGAAACACGAAGCAGAGAGATGATTAAGACTTTCAAGGTGTGCATTAGTTCTTTCACTCTGGAGCATACTTCCACTCCAGTATAAGTTGATTGGTATGTGTCAAATCAAATGACACATTTTATTCTTTTATTTTGCAGTTTATTGTTTTTAGTACATTCCATTGTATTTACTCTTTCATTTTAATAACGATTTTTTTCATTGTCTGTATTATTAGTGTACCGATAATATTATGCATACATCTCACCATGTTTAACTTCATTCCTAACATGGAAGCTTAATCTTCCAGCCAAGGCAATGACTTAGGTTTCAGGTGACCTAGACCCATTCTCCCATTCTGGATCAAACTAAGCTTGTATTTTTAGGCAAGCTTTTCATGTCTCAGTTCAACAAAGAGCTTAAGAATCCACATACATCCATTTTTATTTCAAAGAATACATTTGGGCTCAAGAGCTTTGTTTAACAGTTGTTGGTTTCAGTTGTCTAACATTTCTGTAGAGGAAAGACAGTCATTTCAGGAAAACCTAAACTCTACATATCCACCTCCAAAGCAGCAATTTACTCCTGCTCAGGATAAATTTTATCAGTTCTATTATACTCAGCAGCCAAGGAATATGAGATTACTGTGTTTTTAGCCAGATGGACTGGCAATGTCCTCCTGAACAGTCTCACAACCGAAGTACTCTCCTGAAATGTAAAAGATGTGGGCTAGAATTTTCTAGGATAGGAAAAAACCCTTAAACGTCAGGTAATGTTCTGATCACAGATCAAGCGCCTAAAAAGGAAGCATCAATGTCACCTAACAGAACCAAAAGCGTGACCAGGTAGCCTCTAAAATTGTAAAACAGTGCAGACCCACAAAATGACCTCATGTCATTTACTAAGATCCCGAAGGGAGTAAGACATTCAACACAATCAAAGCTGGGACATTTCTGACTATGCTACGAAACTGATCAGTAGTCTGAATCAACTAAGAAAATGTAAGGGCCTTCACTATCAAGTAGCAAGTATTTGAGGTTTTGATTACTGAATTTTATATATAAGCTTATATTTATTATCATGCATATATCCAGCTTATATATCAAGATTACACAGGAAGCTTATACTCCTCTGTATCAAACTTTATTGTGGTGAATTGAGGGATGATGAGAACTGGCAAAATATGTGTCTCCAATGCAAATAGCAATCAAAGCCATTTTATTCAGCTCTCCATTTATGTACCTATATGTGACAGGTTTTCTTACCTTTATTTTGTACATCAAGAGAATTCAGCGATGAATGGGATTGTTGCAGATTGTCTATTGGTTTCTTTCATAGTTCAGTCTTCAGTGTCAAAGAATATGTATGCTTCTCAACAGCAAGGTCTTTAATACTGCATTATTTTTGCCCTTTAAAATTGCCTTTTGTAAAGCCAATGTCAAAACCTATTCAATCTATCTGAATTTTTTAAGCGTTTATTGCTGTGGTACTGCCCCCACAGCAATGTAAACATTAAAAACTAACAGGCAGGCTATCTGCTGGTAGGTAGTGGAATATTTGTCCTAAACACTATGGCATCATGAGATTTCTCTGGGAAGATCAAGGGAGAGTCTGGAGAGAAGGCGGCTCTGAGGAGATTTTATTGTGGCCTTCCAGTATTTGAAGGGGGCCTACAAGAAAGCTGGTGAGGGACTTTTAGGATGTTGGGTAGTGATAGGCCTAGGGGGAATGGAGCGAAACTAGAAGTGGGTAGATTCACATTGGATGTTGGGAAGAAGTTCTTCAACATGAGGGTGGTTAGACTCTGAAACAGGTTGTCCAGGGAGATGATGGAAGCCTCATCCCTGGAGGTTTATGAGGCCAGGCTGGACGGAGCTCTGAGCAACCTGATGTAGTGCCCAGGGCAATGGGGTTGGAGCTAGATGATCTTTGAGGTCCCTTCCAACCCTGACAATTCTATGATTTTACAAGACACAAAAAATACAGGCTCTGCACAAAACTTTCCATAATGAAAGTGGTAGTAGGGAATCCTAAATGTCAAAACCATTTTTTTAATATACTTTTCCTTCTTACTTTCCCAAATTCATGGAAAAGCAGAATTTTAGTTATGCACGTAACCTAAACTCAGTGGGAAACAGGTTATTTCAGAAATATTCTTCCTCGGTTTCAAAAAGTTTAAAAAACAAAACAAACCACAAAGCCACCAGATATCTAAATGAAACTTTCTACTTGGTCCAGCATGCTCTTTTGTGATTTATACATTAATGTGGGGTAAACAACAAGCCTCTTTTTTTAGCTGGAAAAGAGACTACATTAAAGTGAATACATCAGATGGGGAGAATTTTAAGTGATATGTGACCAGAGCCAATGTTTCAGACTATTAAAAATACTCTCCGTTGTCTTCAGTATAACTTTGGCAATTTCAATGCCAATTACATATTTAACTGAGAGTGAATGAAGCCTCATAGCAGTGCTAATTTTTGATTGCATGATAGCAAGTCTCTCAACAATTCATCCCACAATATTTCTGTCTCCTAGGCAAAGAAATGTATCTTTTTACAGTATTCTCAATACAACAGATTCCATTTTTGATTAGCCAACTGAAAATCCAGTATACAAGTTCACATATTGGGAAAATTTGACATCTTGATTTTGAAACTCGTGATGTAGCAAGAACCTTTATTTTTACTTGTTGCAAATAAAAGAAACATTCCATAAAAGGCTCAATGTTCATCCTGAAATCTAAGGATTAACTGGAAAAAATAAAATCAGTGCTGGCTTTGGTGCTATATTTCACTTAGCTGAAATGATAAATGCAAAGTCCACACATTCAGCACTAGTCAAGCTATTGTCCATTTGTGTTTTGCAGTACAAGTTCTTGTTAAAAGACACAAATAGAGGAGTGGATCAGTATATTTATTGTGCCAAAGTAGAATTTATTTATGAAGAAGTTGCCATACACAAAACTGCAGAGCATTCTAGGGATTAGCATGGCATTCACAGTATTTTTTAAAGCCTTGTTTGTATTTGTAGTCCCTTCTACATTCTGTATCATCACATTTATGTTATTTAAACTGTCTTTAATTTCTCCAACATGTTAATATGTATGTTCACACTCAAGAACATTTGCAGGAGGATTCAGCTGATAATTCAAACAAAATATTTGTCATTACAGCAGAACAAGGTCACCTTTTAGCCTCATGACTAGAGGGTTTAGTTTATCCTCACTGACCCTGCCTGTACTATATTCTGAGTTAAGTCATGCAAGAAGGTGGGAAGGATTACACAAGAGAACGTGTGCATGCTGAGTAACTTGTGTAACCATATAGGCACAATCCCTAGCACAAATACAGGCTGGGTGGGGAATGGCTGGAGAGCAGCCCTGAGGAGAAGGACCTTGGGGTCTGGTTTGATGAAAAGCTCAACATGAGCCTGCAGTGTGCACATGCAGCCCAGACAGCAACCGGGTCCTGGGCTGCATCAAGAGCAGTGTGGCCAGCAGGGCAAGGGAGGGGAGAGTAAAGACTCTGCTCTCGTCAGACCCCATCTGGAGTACTGTGTGCAGTTCTGGAGCCCCCAGCACAGGAAGGACATGGAAGTGTTGGAGT
>WBNM01013033.1:83309-136901 GCA_013399055.1 Ramphastos sulfuratus | reverse complement strand
CTGCCTATGGCAGGGGCTTGGAACTAGATGATCCTTGAGGTCTCCTTCCAACCTTACCATTCTATGATTCTATGATTCTATATGCACCTGTTAGAAAAGAAGCACTCAGTGCTCTCTTCTTAGTAGGGTTTTGCTTCTCTGTGGTCTTCCAGTTGCCTCTTCCTTTCTGCCTTTTTCTAGTCAAGCTAGAACAAGAAGTCTTTTCTTCATTTCTGTAACATAGCACAGTCACAGGTCTTTCAAACTACCTGTGGCTTGTTATCATCCTGAAGCACAATAGTTGTTCTCACCTCAGCTGACCAGTGAAGAATGCCACAGAATTTCAGGAGCTGAACCACCATGCCAAAAAGCTTTCAAACATGAAATCATTTAACAGATTTAGGAAATAACATTGATCTGAGCCAAACTGCCCAGGGGTTTATACCTCCCTCATCAAGTTGCCTGACTAAACACTACTTTTAAGAGCAAATATGAAGTAATTTTTGTTCTCTGTTGTCACTTTCTTACTGTTCAGCTTGTTCCCTGGCATCCAGCATACACCATTTGTTGCTTCGCCATGATCAGATTCACTACTTTCTACAAGAAATACATGGCTTGATCTCCTTTTCCAAAACAGTTCTGTTCAGTGGGGCTAGTATGAGCACAGAAAAGATCAGCTTCAGTGACAAAAACACAGCACCAACATTGGTTTTTTGTCTTAGAACCAGATCCTAAATCAAATTAGAAAGTAAAGACAGAGGAGTTATAAGGTTCAGATGATAGGGTATCTACCATAAGCCTTTTTTTCTTCCCTTGGTTTCAATGGTCTTACACATAGGGAGCAGAGAAAAAAAAAGGCGGAAAGGGAAAAACAAAACAAAACAACCAACCAGTCTTTAGTATTGGAATTAAATTATGTAAAACTTTTCACAGATTCATTTAATAGCAGTTTCTAATAATTACATCTAAGTGAAACTGGGGGTTTGGGTTCGTTCTTGTCCCAACATGCCTCTGAGACAAAAGTCATATAAAATGGTAATGTTGAAGACAGTTGAAGAAAAGTGAGTTGATTGAAATAGGTAAACGAACAAAATCGATATGATTCTAAAACCCTAGGAACTCATTTCCAATTAAGTACATAGATGAACCCTTCCTCTATCTGTTTTAATAGTTTGGATAATATTTTTATGTTTCATATTATCATCTGTGGTTTAATCCACTTTTGACCATCCCATTTCCCATCAGTCATCTTCATCATTTTATCATGTAAAAAATTATAGTATTTAGAAATACCTATTTTTGCATTTATACGTGTTAAAATTCTTTATATTTTCATTTTATACATTATGTATTAATTCAGAATACATCAAACAGCAATGCTGCCCACTTCACTTTTAAATTTCAAAACTAGTATTTTGTTTCTAAAGAAATAAATTAAACTTCACCTTCATAATGTAAATGAAGAACAGGATCAACCTAGGCCATATCCGAGACATTGAATTATATGTAGAAAAAGTACTTTAAAAAGTAAGATTAAATTTAAAAGTAATTTAATCATGTCTGGAACACATCCAGACAGTTCTTAAATACCTCCAGAGAGAGACTTCACAACCAAAATATGTTGTATTTTATGAAACTTGAGCAACAAGACAACTAAAGCACAGTGAGAAATGTTGTAAATTACATCAAAAGGAGTAAAACCAAACCAAATCAAAACCAGCTTTATTTTTGGTTTTATTCTACACTCTGCACCTCAGAAAGAACCTTGTATTTTACAGTACTTGTTGCAGGATTTAAACTACAAAACCCTTTCTGACTGCCTGACAGGGGCTATTAATGATCTGCCAAAAAATGACAAGGAAGTAAATTTTATTGTAACAGAATATGTGCTGAACCAACCTCAGCTGGCTGAATCCAGATAAATGAACCAAGTCATGCCATACTATGTCAGGACTTAAGCACAATTTTCCTACTTGCACTGTATGCCTGTGACAAACACAGCCTGAGGTTTCCAACAACAGACATGCTGTTATTATGGCAACTGCACAAGGTAATAAAAGACCTTGTGAAAATCACACGTGACAGAACTTAAAAAGTCACGGGAGATAATTGCTTCTCTGAAGCCAGGCCTATGACATTCTTTCAAGCATTTCCATGACTCTTTGTTAGTCTGTACATTATACTAATTTTGCAGTTAAATAAATTTTACTAGTAGGACAAGTATGCACATGATATTAGATGCTGAAATGAGAATTTTGTAAAGTGAGCTTTAGGCTGTAAGAATGTATTGATACTTGATTATTATATCGTAATAGCATCAATCTATTATCTTTAATGGACTTCATTCTCACTAACAGGCCATAGGAAAGAATTAAAGTTGGTTCTATATTCGCAAAGCTGTTAGAATGATTCAAAATGGAAAAGGTGGATGTGTCTTTCAAATTTCCATGAAACAAAATTGTGGTTTATCCCAAACCTGTTCAAATAGATAAGGCACTTTTGCTATTAATTTATAGATGTGTGAATTGAATGGAAGAAAGAGAAATCAAGGTGAAAATAAAAAGGAAAAATAGCAGGAGTTTAAAAGATGAAATGAAGCATTTAAATAAAGAATTAGAGAAAATGTGCAGATATAACAAAAGGTAATTCCGAGCCAATATTAAAGTAATGCAAAGTAATGTTTATAACTTCTGATATCATCAGATGTTTCCCTGACATCTCCTATCAGAAATACTCTGTATGACTATATGAGGATCTTCTGGAAATTCAGCACTTCTAATGATGGATAAATCTTTTCCGTTCTGAGTAGGTGGAATCACGTTTGTAATGTTCATATCGTGCAACAAAAGAAAATAGCAAGAAGAAGCAAAAAGTGAGCAGCTAGACTCATGCTACAGGCAAAAAAAAAAAATCCTCTTTCCAGCTCATTACAGAGTCAACACATTTCAGAAACTGAAGTATTCACCATGAATAATCCTCTGAAAGCAAGTTCGGACATTGTCCTCATCAGAAATGAGGAAATAGTGGAAGTGAGCCTACATGAGAAAGCATGCCTCTCCTTCACCTGCCATTTGGAGATACTACACTGAGATTCCTCAGAGGCTGAGATTTAGCTCCTCAGTTTAAAATTACCCCCAGAATTATCAGCATTGCTTTTTTTGCCCCATACATGTGTCCATCAGGATACAGACATCAGGACAGTCTGTACTTTATGTAGACATTCCACATCTCATACAAAAAGCCAGCACATCCATCTCTCTGTGACATTGGCTTCTACTACCACGCACTCGCACATTGGGCTGTGTGATATCTGGGGAAAACAGCTGTAGTGGTATCTTAATTGGATAAGGACAAAGTGAATGAGCATATTTAAGTGAAGGAAGAGAAAGAAAGAGGAGAGAGAGAGAGAGAGAGAGAAGCAAAACATGCAAGAAAAGAGCAAGGAAGAGAAAGAGAGATCAATAAAGTGATACCTGAGGTAGAAGAGACTAAATTCTTCATTGTGTATTGGCAGACAAGGAAACACAGTTCAAACTATTGTGGCTAGAAGGGAAGGTGAGATGAGGAGTTTATATTTAGCTAAAGAATTACATTTCCCTAGTAACATAAAGAACTTAATGCATATCTGCTTTTCTGTGGACTTAGTTAAATTAGTCTTCAGACACCTTTCTGTTAGAAATTAAATGCCCTCAAGAACAGGTATCAGCTGTTACCCCAATCTTTAAAAGTGATTTGATGATTCAGCTGATAGGCCAGCCATGATAATTAATGAAGCTGTATTTCTGTCATTGATATATTTCATTGCTATATATATATATATAACACGCTTCATTGTGAAAGGTTTGCTTCTGCAATTTCTCTTCAAATCTTCTATTTCAGCTCCACAATACCTAGCAAATCATCAGCCTTACAGGGCTAGCATTATTCTCCTCAGTTTAAATCTACCACTTGAATTACAGTAACTTTTATTTAGGAACTAATTACATTTTCCTATATTAACACATCTCAAACAGTATCTGCTTTGTCAGTCTGTTTAACTAGCATTGCATAAGAATACTGGGCCCCTGAGCCTAAAATGATGTATATTTGCATGCTATTTTCTTCTACTGCTATCACATAAGTAATTTAGCTCAACTATGCAGCCAGATGTTAGTACATATTGTTGATCTGTATCATTCTTGCCAAGTCAGAAATTAATATTATGGGATCATTTTGAACAAATAAAGTACTTACTGAGGGACAGAAAACAATCTGTCTTGTGTGATGGATGTAAAGTATCCCAAAGGCTTTTTTACAGAGTGTAATTAACTCTTCAATGATTTTCATACATTATAGAGTCTTCTTCATAATGCAGAGATGAATTATGAAAGAAATGTTTATTCCAATGGTATATTTCATACTGATTGTTACCAGCTAGTTTCCTAGTAATATATGAAGAGAGGTGATTACTAAAGCAAAAATTTCTACTATATGAACATTACTGTTCATCTCTTTACTTCCAAGAATTACTCATTTGAAATTTAAAATCAAGGATGGATCAGTAATTTTAGGTATCACAGTGCTACTAAAACTCAATTCATACTCTCTGAGCAGCCTTACCAGCAATAAAGAATTAATTCAAGCCAGTTAAGATACAGAAATAGACACCCAGAAGCACTTAAGTAGTTGTTTCATTATATTGGTATTTTAGTACAGCGATGATCTACTTATGAATAGTGATTTAAAGTATCTGTAATACCAAATTTGGTTAAAATATTTTATAAAGATCCTTGATTTGTCATTAGGTGCGATTTCTTGTATTTTTTCAATTTTTTCTTTATTTCATTGTTCAGTATCTTTAAGTGCAGGGATGAACGTGTATAAAATGAAAAATTGCTTCCTCCTCACACTATGCTTAGTCTTCTGATTTGCACAAAGTATAATTTTGCCCTCATTGAAACAGATCATTTCAAATGTTGACTTCTGCTCTCATGGTGATTATTGTTTTAAAACTATTTTAGGAGAAGGGGGGATGACTTTCCCTCTCACAGATTAAAGATTTCTGCATTTCAGTAGTGAAGATCAGATAACCATGTATAAAAAGAGCTGATTCTCTTTCTAGTAGGCCCATCTTATTCTAAACCAGAAAATACCAAAAGGAAGAATTTTTCTGGCTGCCTTTCATGGAGCCTTCTTCATGCTGAATGGTTATGTGCATCATATTCCCTTCATCCCACATACCTCCTCAGTCCTTTTCCCTTTCTACTGCATGTTTCAGTGTCTCACCTATTTTATGCCTGCCATCATTCCCTTAGTGCAAAAGGATGAAACCCAAAGGGCTCAAAAAGACTTTCCTTTCCTCAGGAAAAAAGAAAAAAAAAATCTGATTTTGCTTTTCTACCTCCATCTCTTGACCCAGTGCACTACGAGTAAAGACTGCTTAAGTTGCACACCACCGTCAGGCTGTCATCTGAACTTATAATGACCTCAGTCTCAAATTATATCAACCTGCCACTTACAATGTAGACTAAGCTTTTCTTCTCCTTGAGCCCTAATTCTGATGTCTTCAGACAAGTGCTAGCCAGGAGCATAGGCATGTGTGTGAGTTACCTCCTAACTTCTTCTGGGAGCGCTGGCTACTGCATACAGCCTGCCAGGGATTTCCCTTCCACCAGCAACCTGGGTACCCCAGCTGCACCAGCTTGTCTCCATATCTGCATTTCCAGTGAAGTGCAGGCTGCAAAACAAAGATCAAGCCAAAAACGTTCACACTATGTTATCTAATGAGTATCTCTATTTGCAATATCCATTTCTACTATACCCTCTTTTCAGAAATACCTGAAGTTTGCTGTCAACCAGGGCAAGCACTTCAGCTTTAATGAGAGAGAATGTGGAAAAAAAGAGTGAGCACTTTATACAGGTACCTTAGATAGCCACTCAGAATAAAGTGGAATACAGGCAATCTAAAGATGATGCAATAATATCGATCACATATTCTTGCTGCTCTGTTTAGTGATGCCATGAAAACTCAGTGATGTAGAGAAGCACAGTAGGAAAAAATACTTGATATTTCACACAACACAAGGACAAGAAGCTGCTCAAAGAAATAATCAAGTAGATTTATGATGAATGTTTTCAAGGCAAATCCACAAAAAGAGAATTGTATTCCATTCTATTTCCCTAAATAAACTTTGAGATGTGCAAAACCCAACAAATAAGGAAAAAACCACTATCCTTCCCATAGAAATTCTACTTCTCAAAGAATCTTCACAGCCATGCCACCATCCCTTTCTCTCAGAACAACACTGATGTGTTTTCTTAGTATTTCACCTTTCTCCCACAGCTCTAGAGTTCAGAAGACATTTGTGGACTACTGTGTTTTGCAACCACTCTTAAGAGAGTATTTCCTGAACATATTGCAAAATTAACCATTTTGCGAAAGGGAGAGTAATTATTATTCCCTAATAAATATGGGAGTTAGTCCTTAGAGTGAGTGATGAGAGCTCTCTTGACACAAATCAATGGTAAGTTTGATGAAATATAAAATAGCCTGTTAACTACTGAACATTGTAAACCAGTAGTTACCAGGAAAGCACTCATTTCTTCCAATACTCCCAATACTCTACAATGTAATTCCCTCCTAACAAGGAATCTATGTTTCTCTCTACAAAAAGGATCCTCAGTGACAGAGTTAATAAACACATGCTAAATAATTTTTCTGGATCAGACACAGGAAGTCCAACATACCTGGAGACCAAATTCAAGAGAGGCAAACAACTGCAAAATGCACCTTTCTCTTTGATTCATGTCTATAGCTCAGCTGCATAACTCAAGAGTGCAACTACTGCCATTAGGGTGGTCTTATATAAAGGAGTAGGATGAACAGGACAGCTTGCCAGCAACAGATGTTATTTCATATCACAGGTTGGTAGAGCTCCTGTTGCAGCACATGCTGTCCAAAAGGAATGCTAACTCTAACACAGCACAATTTTTCCAGAGGAGGCCTGGCTTTAAGCCACAGTCAAGTCCCAGAATTCAAAGGACTTCTTAAATTTTCTACACTCCTTAAACAGTCCACCCATTTATAGTTAAGGTCAGTTGTTTGAACTGAAAATTAATTAGCCAGTTCTTTTAACAATTCTTTTTTGTTTAACATAAGGTGAAATCATGCCATAGCCTTCTGTTTTTTTGTTTTTGAACAGAACTTGGTCCACCTGTTGACTGCTTAAGATTTCTAGTCTTTGAAGGAGAAAATTCTTTGATTTTCTAATCACATCATAAATGCAAAAAAGGTCATCATCATTTCCGCTCACCACAAGGATGATCGCTTTCACTCATTCTGCATTACAGTAACATTGGCTTTGACCATCAATTGACTTTTGAAATATCCAAGCTGCATTCAAATTAGACTTGCTATTGAAATTTACAATGAAATGTATTTATCTTTTATTCATTCTTTTAACTTTGCATGGACACCTAGAGTTCAATTTTGTTCTTTTGATATTTCAAATTAAATATTACTCGAAAATGAAAAAGTAAAACTCATTTGAAAACTTACAGGAACAGAAATTAAGATACCAGCTCATTTTGACCTTGTGAGTGGAAAGAAATGAATGAATTAAACATTTATGCCATTTCTCATTATCAAGGTGACTGGACGTAATTGTAGGGAGCTCATCCCACTGTGCAAACTCACCCTGACCCAACTAGCCATTATGTGTCAATATAAAGAATTATCATCTTGTCTTACCTCCTTAAGGTAGAGATACTCTCTATTACACAAAGTTATATATACCACATCACACACGAATATCAGAGGAGAATATTCACTTGTAGTGCTAGATTCACATCAGAGTTTAAATTACAAGACATTAATATAAACTAACGGGAAAGTTGAACCTGAATATAATTAATATAACAAGCAAGTTAAAGGGGATTACGAAATGGAGTTTGGCCGAGACACACTGCTTCTTTGCATTATTAATACCTGCTCAACTGCATACAAAGTGTTATAACTTCACAGGGTATGGCATTCCCTTTTAAAATGGCTTTCAAGTGAAAAAATTATATAATGATACATAAACACAACTCTGTAGCAGATCTTTTTTTAACACAATACAAATAAGAAAAATTAATATGGTCTATTTTTACATTATGTATTTCTGGTTTGTTTTTTTTTTAATGAAGGATCAGTTTAGAGAAATATTTATACAGTCTGATCTTCTGAAATGCCTACTGACTTCAAGAGAAATCTGTCAAAGAACAGGAATGCATGTTTTGCAGCATTAAAATTAGAAAATTTAATATGAATTCTTAGAAAAAAATAGAAAAATTAATATGGTCTAATATTCATTAAATGCTATTTTTACATTATGTATTTCTGGTTTGTTTTTTTTTTAATGAAGGATCAGTTTAGAGAAATATTTATACAGTCTGATCTTCTGAAATGCCTACTGACTTCAAGAGAAATCTGTCAAAGAACAGGAATGCATGTTTTACAGCCTCGTCCTCATTATCGACAAGTATTTCGGTATTCGAACTCAGGGATCAATTCTTGTGAATGCTTACAAACAGCATTTTAGTATTTGTGCATATTCCTACTAAACCCTAAGGTGTTAAGTTTCACCTTGATCAGCCTTTTCAAGGGAGTCTTGATTGAAAAAAGACAAAAAACCAAAAAAACCCCCATAAGTTTTCATAATGTACTTTATAACAAACAACAGGATACTCTGAGTACTCATACAAATATAATAATTATTAACATTAAATGTCTGCAGATGTGAGGTAGAAGTGAATTTACCTTACTCCCTTAGCTACTAATTCCCCCTCACCATAAATCAGAATATAAATCAGATACAGTTCTATCCAGAAAGAGGTCTTTAACTTGCTGAATAAAATATTGCCAACTTTATGTCTTCTCTTTCTCTGCAAAGTCACAGCCTACCCTTTTCCTCTTTTGTGGTCTTCCTGTTCTTAAATTTGAGGCCTAGACTTAAAGGTGCATCATCAGCTTATCAACTTTTAAAATTTATTATTAAAATAGTTATAATTCTTATTCTAACCTATTATTTTTTCTCAAGTCTCTCCACACATCGGACATTACTGATACGGTTTTACACATTTGGGCTATACAAAATACATATAAATAAAAAATCAGAGCTTGAGATCTAATGTAAAAGGGACAAATTAATGTTTCCGTTTTCATAATTTATATGATTGGCATAAATATGATATATAGCTTTTATGTCAGCACACGTCATATACACTTATGTTTGTGACTATGGAAATGCATGAATTATGATTTATTGGTGCTAAACATAGGATATCAATCTGTCACAGTACAATGGAAGAATATACTTTTAAATGGAATTCTGATGATGGAGACAGTTGAGGACCTCAGAGTGCTGGTGGACAACAAGTTCAGCATAAGCCAGCAATGTGCTCTTGTGGCCAAGAAGGCCAACATTATTCTGGGGTACATTAAGCCCAGCATGGCCAGCAGGTTGAGGGAGATTCTCCTTCACATCTACTCTGCCCTGTTGAGGCCACACCTGGAGTATTGTGCCCAGTTCTGGACTCCCCCAGCTCAAAAGGGACAGGGAACTAGTGGAGAGAGTCCAATGGAGGGCCACAAAGTTTTTTAGGTGACTGGAGCATCTCTCTTACAAGGAGAGGCTGAAAGACCTGGAAAAGAGAAATCTGAGAGAGGATCTTATAAATGCATAAAAATATTCAGTAAAGGCTCTGATACTGATCCCCACAGCATGCTCACAAAGAAAATGGCTGCCCTAGGCCTGGCAGGGCATTTGCTCTGCCAGATCAACACTGGCTGAATGGCCAGGCCCAGAGAGTGGTAGTGAATGAAGCTGGTGGCCAGTCTCTAGTGGCGTTCCCCAGGGCTGAGTGCTGGAATCACTCCTGTTTAATAACTTTATGAATTGTTTGGATGAGCAGATTGAGAACACTCTCGGTAAATTTGCAGACAACATCAAGATAGGTGGGAGTGTTGATCTGCTGGAGGGTAGAAACGCTCTTCAGAGGAACCTAGACAGGCTGAATGATTGGGCTGAGGTCAGTCATATGGGCTTCGACAAGGCCAACTGCTGAGCCCTGCACTTAGGCTGCAAGAGCCCCATGCAACGTTACAGGCTTGGCGCTCAGCGGCTGGAAAACTCCTCAGTAGAAAGGGACCTGGCTGTGCTGATCGACAGCCAGATGAACACAATGTTGATGACCAGTTCCATTTCTCATAAACAAGGTGATTACATCAGTTTGTACTGTTTTGAATCACCAGATGGCACTTTTCCCTGCTCTGAAGAGTTACCATCTGAGCATGTAGGAGTTAGATCTGGGAGAAACACTGCCAGATGAACTGTGACGCTTTATAAATGTTCGGTGCTTTACCAGTAAAAAAATCACTTATCTTGTTTCAATCTCTCTTTAGCTGAAAATATTCTTTCTCAAATTAGCTGCTGTAGAGAAGCAATGTCTATAACAGGATTAAAAAAAAAAATATTTTAAAAAAATACCACTTTTGTCAACACATATATACCACCTAGTGACATTTTTTAAGGCATTCTTTCACATTTCCCACAAGACTATATTTAAAGCTGCACTTCTAACCTGAATTAATTAATATTGACAAAATGAATAAAACTGTGTTGAAAAGTTTGTCCACTTTGAAATCCCATTATACTTTTGGTGTTTCTCTTCTAGTTATGTTCTACAGCTAATTTCTCTGCCTTTTTTCCACGTGCAATCCACATGAAGAAAAAAGAGAAATATCAGAAAGGTATGTGGTCATGACAAGAGCTCTCAGCAAAGTACAATCATGATTCATTACCATCACACACTAATGGAATATCTCAGTGGAAACACCATAAAGCAATGTTTAAACATCTCGCAGTGATTGCTTTATAATGTCTGTAACTACATCGCACATATCTTTCTGTCTCCTGTTTTCTTCAGTTATGTGGGTCAAGCACAATGCTTCCCTTCTCTATGACTTTGAGGAGAAACAACAGGCTGATTTGTTGGATTTTTTTTTCCTTAATTTATTTCCACCTTCTAACTGTTTAAGGCAATAGGAAACTGCATTGATAAATCAGGTTTGTGCGACAATCACAGAACCACAGAATCACAGAATGTTACGGGTTGGAAGGGATCTCCAGATATCATCAAGTCCAGTACTCCTGCCAAAGGAGGATCACCTAGGGTAGGCTGCACAGGAATGCATTCAGGTGGGTTTTGAAAATCTCCAGAGGAGACTCCACAACCTCTCTAGGCAGCCTGTTCCAGTGCTCCATTACCTTCACCATAAAGAAGAGCCTCGTTGTGTTGAGGAGTTTTTTTAGGAGGTAAAGTAAAACAAACCAGATTTTCCTTATATTGAAACTTCAATAATGTTGCACACAGCATTATAGAAAATCACTTGTTCAAACATGACTCCTTTATGTAAGCATTTGGAGACTTCTCCATTATTACCCTGTAGGAATACTTTCCTGTCATTTCCTATTTTTACTAACAAGCAAGAGTTCGGGTTTTTTTTCCTTTTTTTTTTTTTTAGTGTTTGAGAGTTACATCCCCTACACAGGGATGGGACTATGTGAATATACACAAAGATCTTGGTTGCTGGTGAAAACCTTTGTGGTTTTCTTCTTATTCGTTTTTTTTTTATCTCCCCAATATTTTCTTTTTTTCATACTTTATGAATGAAATTTCACACAGATTTATTGAGAGTCATAAAATGAGCAAATAAAAATTAAAAAATATATATAAAAATTATGAATCAGAAATAAACATGAAAACTGTAACCACTGGCCAATTCTGTAATTTTTTGTTTTGCAGTTTGACTTTTTTAAGTCTATAGCTTTACTATGTGGTAAGTCATTACAGTGCTCCTGATAACAGAAGACTTGTGAAGATGACAGTTAAAATCTGGCCTCTGAGTCATCAGCCTGATCTACTGAAATCAAAGACAGCTTTGGATTCAGTTTTGAACTCCATAAGCAAAGAATTTGACCTTGAAGCTTTAAACTTTGATAACAAGGATGATAAAAACAGCACTGAAAACTACTAGATTATCCCCATGAAATAAACTCAGTAAACTGGTTATGTATAATCAGCCATTGAAAACCTGCTAGTGCATTAACTATTGAGAAAACTGTTTAAGCTGGTTGAAGGTTTAGAGGAGTTGTTGTACATGGAAAACAGAATTGGAAATTACTTTTGCACTTGCTTCAGTCAAAAGAATCCAATAATTTCAAAGTACCTACAGCTAAAACTAGGCATAGGACACTGAATTCTGAGGTTGCAGAAGACTGAAACAGAGATACTTCTGTCAGTGTAATATAGACCTACGGTGCTGGCTTTAAAGTAACCCCTCACTCTTTAGTATAAAAATCTCTCACACTAAAGAGGAGCCAACTGTTTAAGTGCTCAGCAAGGCTGGATTCCATCGCTTGGTTTCATGCAGGGGCATTAAGTTATTGCTGCCCTCATGAATCCTTATGAAAATAAGATGTTTATCATGAAGACTAGTTGTCTAAGTAAAATTGATATTGTATTTAGAAATTACATGTTACTTCAGAACACATAAGATTAATTCTTCTCAACTCAGACTCCAGTCTTCATTCTTGCACATACTGATACAGCAAGCATTTACCTCAGCTAAGTTGTTGCCTCAGCTAAGTCCAACTTGTTTTCAAATATTTCCCTCCCCTCATTCATCTTCTATCACATTAGCTGTGAGCTTCTTGAGCCTCTTAAAAGTGTTTTTGGTTTTGGCTTGGTTTTGTTTCGTTGTTTGCTTTTTTTTCTGCCAAACATTTTGTCAGTGTCCTATAATTCCTCTAATTCAGTCCAAGTCACAGAACCATTTCCAGCACACTTCAACTCTAGTTCACATTTCATGTCCTGCAGTCCTGAAATCTGACCTGGGCTACATTAATGCTTCCTCTTCTTTAAAGTTCCTCTTCAGACAACACATTTTTGGACAATTTTATTTTCTCAGAAATGTTGGCAAAATATATGAACAACCAAATCTATAAAAGCCTGACAAGACTGAGGAGTGTCACCATTCTAATTGTTAATCCTTGTTATAACTTCCTAGGAGTAGACGGAGTGCAAGAATATTTCTTCTTTTAAGTGCTTCACACTCTTCCATCAATACATGCTAGATAATCATTAAAAAGCCAACAGCAAATATTGTGCAATATGTGCTGGTGCACTGACTTGACTTGCATTTAATTAGTCAATTAGTTTTGCATGGATTGCCACGGTCATCTGAAACTGCCTATTTTGAGTAAGTAAGGTTAAAAGGAAACAGAAAAGCAGCACATTACCTGGCAGAGAGATGCTGTCCAAGATAATAATCTGAACTTGGTAGATACAAAGCCTTTGTTCAGTTTGAGCATTTAAAGACTCTTTGGAAATCTGATTGGCTGATTATCACTCATGATGTCTGGACAGTTTATTTTGTGTGACCAATTGCCAAACCACAAGCATCTCAAATTTCAGAAGCATAAAAGATTATGGGGAAGTTCAACATTTACAACAATATCCCAAAGAAGGGCATCCTTGGTTTATGAATATTACATCATCTGTTTAGAGTTTCTTTGTCTGACATGAAGGATTTTTCCTTATCATCCTTTGTGCCTGTACAAAAATGCATTTGGATGCTATACACTTTAAAATGAGTGTCAATATCTAGAGACACCTAAACATAATCTGTGCCTAATGCTACTGGAGTTCAGCATGTATTGAGATGCTGATTGTGAACTTGCCACTTAAAATATAAAGTTAAGATCAGGATTAATATGATTTTGTTCAACAAATTACAAATTTAATAAAAATGGGCTAAAGACTATCAGAAAAAGCTTAAAAGCAAAACTGGAATCACTCAAAGCAGCTAATGTGCTGCAGAAGTCTAATATTTTTCTCAGTTGAAAAAAAAATTGTCCAGCAATTAACAGTAAATATGCAATTAACTTGGACTTTTTTAGTCTGCTCCATTAACACGCATAGTAGAATACAATATTAGGCTTTATAGAGTGATTAGAAACTTCTTTGTATTAATAAGCAAAGCTAACCGCTACATTATTTTAAAAGCTGTATTTTGCTGGAGATAAAGCAGAATGTGCTTCACAGCTCAAAAAAAAAAAAATATTTTTTTTTTCCATTATCTCTTTAATTTTACAAAAAATTGCCACTTTTTGTGTAGGAAAAATAATGAATCATTTGCAGTAATTAAATGAATGCATATATAAAAGGTATATGATACCTTAGACCAGATTATAACTTCACTCCAGAATTCCAAGCGAAATGCTATTAAAAGCTCACGGTTCACAATGAAGCCCTTTTCTTTCTAATTGCAAAACTGAGCTTAACTGTTTTGTTGAAAAAACAAACTAAAGCATTCAGTGGCCTTAAAATTGTTATTTTTCACCATTCTCATGTATTAATCTTGTCTTGATCCAATAAATACTGCATAGCCAAATAAAAAGGAGAAATACTCTGACAAAAAAAAGAGAAACCTTCTGTTGTCCTAGGTATTCACCGTGGAACTGCTATCAAAGACTCAAAGCTCTTAGATGGGCTTTGTTTGGGAATTTTAGGCAGTCTCTGGGACAGAATTTATGAACTGCTGTTACTTTCCCTGCCCACCACTTTGAATATTCACAAGGAAAGAAAAATTAATTTCTTAATTTATTTGAAAATAATGATGCTGCTGATGATCTGCTTTTCTAAGATCTGTGGCAATCTCTCATGCAAAGTGAGATGAGTTCTAGAAAAACTCAATATGAGAGCTGCTTAAAGAAAAAGACCAGCCTAATCAAGAGGAAATATTATAATTTAATTGATCTCTGTACTGGCTAAAACTTTTTAAATTTGAATCTGGAATGGTTCCTTTGAGATGGATGAAATATATTGGAGACAATACATGGCAGCAGCAGACCTAAACTGTGGGGAGGACTATTTGCAAGGGGTGTTTTCAAGCAGTGAAGACAACAGCAGGAAGGGAACGTTTACTGACACAAGCACATAAGAGGAGGACAGAAAAGGAAGTAAACATGGGTTGCTAAACTCTGACAAAGAATTTGCAGTGACAACAATACCATATTTCCTATTATTGGACAGAAATAGGAAGTGAGGCATTGTTCATGCTGGACACCCTCTGTTAAGATTTTTACAACTTGTGTTTAGTCCTAGGTACAGCTATGTGTGCAAAAGCTATGTGTGCAAAACCACTCCACCTTGCCGTGCACTTCAGTGTCAGGGCCCTTCCTTCCTTCCATACGATCCCCATCCTGGGCAGGGGAAGACAAAAATCACCTCTGGCCTCATGATTTCCGCATCCACATAAAGCAGCCACAGAAAGAGGGATTAATAACAGGTACCAGTGCAGTGTCTTTAGAAGGTGAGTGCACAGCTGTCCTCTAGAGATGCTGACCGTATGGTCAATACAAGTAAGCACAGCACAGCACCGCATCAGCTTGCCATCATGGTGGAGGACCATAGCTACCCTTTGCCCATCTACTTCAGAGAGCAAACAGAAGGGCTTAAATTTGTGCCTACAGTGAGGTCAACTTTCTAAAATCAGGGAAGTGATTATGAGGTAGAACAGGTCAGAGTTAATGTTAAAGTGTGCTTCTGAGTGACAGAGCTAATTGGCACAGGGCACGCCAGTGGCAAACCTGACGAAAATGAAAGCTAATACTGTCTTGGATTGTTGTCTATAAAAATGTATAGATATCAAGAGGGCTATTACTCAACTCACCATATGAGACTAATCTGGTGATGTATTTTTTGAATAACATTGGCAGTGGGTTTTTAAATATAATGTAAACCCAACCACTCCAGAGCTCCTCTGAGATAAGTGCTTAGATGTTGTTGCTTTAGTGCACCTTGGTGCCTGCTCACACATAAGCATGCACTTATTAAATTTAAACATTCCTTTCTGGAAGAGAGCCAGCCACCAGAAAGAAGCTGAGATTTTCTTCTTTAAACTGTTACAATTAAAGTAGGTTCCCCATAACCACTTAGTTTGGATGTGTTCTGAACTTCATTTCAATTACATTACAACATCTGTTTACTAATAAACATTTTAAAAAAAAATCTCTTTTGCACACATCCCAAATGATATTGTTAATATTACAGTGTGTTTTTTTGTTTAGTCACAATCCAAAGAATGCTTTATGTTAACAGTGACAATAGCACTTAAAGCTACAGAGAGGTTTGCTCTAATAACAGAGGTTTGGTCACAAACTGTTTTCTGTTGCTGTCAATTTTTTGTTTGTTTGTTTTTAATTTTATTCCTGAGGGGTCAAATCCCATGCAGTATCTCAGATATTGGGTGACATTTCTCCTGTTTCTCCTACTTTTAGCTTTTCTCATTTTAAGGAAGATTTAAGTTCATAATAAAGCTCTGCAAGACATCATTTGGCTTACATGATGGGTAATTTTTTTCTGATTTAAGGAACAGATTCATCACAGCCATATTAACAGTGCTGATATCTGCATGTGATCCAGCTCTCTAGGTTTCACTTACAGTCAATGAGCAGAAATTAACTTCTGGGACATATTTCACTGACCTGCCTTAGATATTTAAGCTATAATGAAATTACATGTAGCTTACAAGTGCTTATCTCTCTCAATCACATAAACTGAGCCTAAATAATTTGATTAATTACAGAGACCTATGCTATTGAACTCTGGGACACCCATAGCCCTATATGTTCATAACACTGTTTCTTGATATTGCAGGGAACTGAACATAATGACCCTGTTCTTTTTTCCAATCCAGCGTTTTTAAATCTTAAGTGTTTTGGGGTGAGTAGGAGAAGGGTCATCTTCTTTAAGTCTTGCAAAATAAGAAACTGAAAAATGCAAGTTCTGNACCATTCTATGATTCTAAAAATGTTCTATTGTTCTGTCTGCTCTGAAACAGATCCACAGCTTAACAGTGTAGTGCTGAAATCTGAAATTTTGCAATCTTTTCTGTTCAGCTTGGCTGAGTAACGAATCTCTGAAACAAATGTACTGCAATATCTGTATTTGTTGCTGTATTTGTAAAATAAGTAATTTGAGAATGTTGCATTTTGAACATTTTTGTGGCTACCATGGCCGCACAGAAGAAAATTTATGGAAGGTGTAGATGTATGCTTTAGGTACATATTTCTGCCAACTAATACTATCCTTTTTCAAAGTAAATCTTCAAGTTTTACATAGCAAAAGCAAATTTTGTTAGAAAAAAAAAAAAAAAGGTGATGCATTTCATATGTGCAATGTTAATTCACAAGTTACTCAACTAAGCCACTGCACAAACCATCTAGCTCAATTCCCTATAGAACACCATAGAGGGCAGCTTACTTTATGTAAAGACTAGACAGTTGCCTGGAGCTGCAGAAGTGGAAAGGCAGCATTTTTAGAGCCAATTTGTGACTGCACTGATTAAATTGCTAGTAAAACGTTCATTTTTATAATGTTTAAGTACTTTGTCTCATATTTTTCTGGAATTTTGTGAGATTGTATTTCATAATACCTCAATATGTGACGTTCTAAAATTCTATAAAAATTCCTGTCATGTAATATAATTTCTTACAAATGCTGGAGTAGGGTAGAGGCAGCAGTATATTTTTCACTCAAGGCAAGAAAATAGCCAGGGCTGTCTCTGATGATGCAGATACTGAATATGAATCAGAAACTGCTCACAACTGACCAGAAAAAACAGTAACTGTTTGCCAGACATACTGCCAAGACTTTTTGAATAAGCTCAAGAATATCATAGCATATGTTAGCACAAAAAATAAAACAAACAAAAAACCCACCAAAAGCCCCACAAAAAAACCCACAACAAAACACACAAACTAATATTAATTTTAAACTATTCTCTGTGAATTATTTTAAAAGTATTATTATTCAACTCTGAATTCTTGTTGGTTTAGATAACTGCAGATAGGCAATTGTTTGCGTAATAAGATATGCTATAGGGTGTGACAGTGCACAAGTTTGAGTGTGTTAGGTATGAAGAAAATGCAGTTCTGAGAGGTTTGTTGCACATTACATTGCCTAACATGCAGCTTTTTGTACTCGTTCCTGCCTGATTCTCCTGTAAACACTCTTCTGTAGTCATTAGTACCAAGGTATGGTAAAGAGTCAATGGAGACGACCATGAGAAACTGTGAGCGGACAACAGCAGGACAAGACCTGCTGTACTCAAGCAATGTGAAACATAGAGATTCTTCGCAGCTGTTTTCAGAATGGCATTGAATCTCTGCTCTCTTCTACCACCTTTCAGAATTAGACTCATCAGTGGGCTAAGAACTTTTTTGTGCACAAGTTGCAAACACATAGGCTAAAGAGAAATATCTGTAGTTTTCTTCTCACTGCCTGTACTTCAGTGCTCATTGCAATGGAACTACAGTGAAAACACATGCTCCCACCACCACTCCCTTAGTCTGCTAGCTCTCCCCAACACCAACCACTGCTTCACCCCGCTTCACAGGATGGTCACTGCCGTCCTTCCTCTTTTCCTCCCTACTTCTCCAACATCAAAGGCTGGCCATCTCACCCTCCTTGCTCTAACTGTTCTAGTAACTCAAAACCATACCAGCATACAAAGCCCAAGCTAAGCAAAAAACACTCCATAGCTGGCTTAAAGCTTATTCACCACATGACTGATATTTCATGGTTCCCCTGGTGCCTTGCTTTCCCTTCAGCTGACCTCCCTACCTTGTGTTTAAATATATCTATATGAATATATAGATCATCATACACAAAAGAAATACTTTCAAAACCACTTCTGAGAATGCTCTAGCAGGACACAATTATGTTATTATCACCTATTACCTTAAATGAAGAATAAACTTGTCCATCAACATTATTACTCTTTAAAAACACTGCAGCAGCTTATGAAGACAAAAGATGTTCCAGTTATTATTGTTGATAATTTCTCTTTTACTTCAATCAATTTAGATTGTTATATTGAATGCCTTCCTTTGTTTTCGCAAATTAATTGTAGGCAAGTGTACTTCTTAAGAGTATAAAAATCCTTTTTTCTAGTCATATCAGATAATGTATGTGAGACTAATTCAATGGAACTGAGTGTGTACATGAGACTTACTCTGTATTAGAAAAGAAAGGGTGTTCCTCAGAAGGGAGAGGATTCTAAGAGGGCATTGCAAACTCTTAAGTGAAAAGGAAAATGAACTTGAATGGAACATAACTACTGCCTGTACTGCTATCTTAATTTTTAATGGTATATATATTGTGAAAGCCTTTAAGTCTTATCTTTAACTTAGTAAATCTTTGTAGTTGCGTAATTACTGTGTTAAGCAAAAAAAAATTGTTTACAGACTGTAAGAAAATGAAAGATTGTCTTGAAAGCTTATGATTTACATACAGATACATAAATTACTAAATACATGTTATATTTGCAACAGGTACAGTCAGCTTTTCAGCCAGATTTGGGCCACAATTAAGGGAGGCATTTAAAACAAGTAAGCAATAAATGTTAGTGTACATTATAGTGGGAATATGGCAGTTGCATGTGAGTATACATTACTTTAACATATAAAAGTAGTGACAACAAAGTTCAGCACATGATGAAGCAATTTTGTTTAAAGGCATGAAGGAGATATAACCCATACTGATTCAAGGATGTAGCTTGATGTCTTTCTACTTTGCCTAGAGAGGCAGCTGTGCTGGCAGAAGCTTTCACTCCTGAGAGACCAACTCTTGGCTGTAGCTTCTACCAGGCAAAAGCAGGTTTGTCTTTATGGGCAGAAATCCACACAAATCCTGCCAAGTGAGGCTCCTCAGGAGACAAATATATTTTACGCAAGTCCCAGCTGGATGCAATACCGCAACAGCAGCACCTTTCCCTTATGGCTCACTTTTCTTTTTTTTTTGTTCTCTGGACTAATCAACCTCTCTCATGACACCCTGTGTATATCCACCTTAGAACACCTTACAACACTTTCAGCTACCACAGGTAAAAGATTCATATCAATGTACATGTTCACTGTAGCTCTACAGAAGCTATTTCGTTCATGTGTGGGATAATAGGGGGTTTTACAGATGGTAACACTAGCAGTAACACAAATTGCCTCTCAAAAGCCAGCCCATGGTCCACAACAGAGCTGCTCAATCTGCTCTAATACTTATGCTGTGGCATTTTAGCACTGAACTTAATGCCGGTGCTTTGGAAAAAAAACAAAAATCAAAAACCATCTTACATAAGCTTTTCTCTCACTGTGACAGGTGATAGTGCCTTGTGGTTCACATATGCAGCAGAAAGCAGGCATCCCATTTCTATCGTCAGCAGGACCCAGATAAACAGTTATAACAAATGAAAAAGTAAATAGGAATTCCCTCTGGCAAGGTCAGAGAAACAGATGAAAGTGACCCTGGGAGCAGGAGTTCATCTAAATACAAAAGGGTCCGTGCTCAGTGGGGTTTGCTTAAGTAATTCAGGTCCAGTCTTTAAAGAATACAAATATAAACCATTCCCTTCTCAATAGAGTAATACAAACAAACACACAAAGTTAACGAACACAGCAGGGACTGACCAAAGAGCTCAAACTCCCCTTTGGATCAGTAAGAATAGCTATGTGGCAAACAAACTCACCCACATGGCAATGGAAAGTAGATCCTGCTCTCCTTTGGTTGGATGAATGAAATCTTCCATGATTACAGGAGTCTATCATTCTGTAGGGGGCTAATAATACTATTAAATGCTGACAAGAGAGTCATTCACTCATTTTTGACAATTCATGTACTAGGTCAAAACAACGGAAATGAAATGTCTTCTCCAAGTATTTAATTCCTTTGTTCTCTTACTCAGTCCAGAATCTAGATCTCTGCACAATCCTATACTGCCAACATGTCAGTTACCCTCCTTCAGAAATATGTTTTCTGTTTTTCCTTGTATGAAATGCTGTTATTTTTTTATCCATCACTATGCACTATTCCTTCTACACATCTAGTCATAGAACTAGATGTCAAAAGGATGGTACGGGAAATACGTTCACATGTTATCTATGGTACTGCAACACTAAAACTCCATGAAACATTAAACTACTCTACTAGCATTTCTTTTCCCAGTGCTTTCTTCTTTTTTCCAGTGCTTCCTTCTTTTTCCCACTTTATCTCACAGTATGCAGCACATTGCATATTTCCACATATCTTTTTGTATCATATTCTGTGTTTGTATATATATAATTACTTTTATTAGAGAAACTATCTTCTCACTTAGGTATATTCAGCTGCTATAATGAGAAGCAAGCAGACGTGTCCTTGAGACTACATCAGAATGCAAGATCATCTGCTTATAAAACACCTATAACTACTGTTGAAAGTACCTATAAAATAGGCTGTTCAGCATACAGCTATAACTTCTGATTTCATCTTGTACAAGTGTTAGTTATAAGAGAGGGTTGATTTAAAAGTAGAATTTAAGCTTCGGTTATTAAGAGATAACAACCTACTTACCCAAGGCCAGTAACACTGAAATTAAAGATCCTAATTTAGGTAGCTAATTTAGGTTTCATAAGACTGTTGTACTGCATACAAAACCTGTTGTATTTATACACCTGGGATAAAACTGGTAAATGTGGAAGAACAGGGGAAAACATTTTAAAAAGGAAGAAAAACATTGTTGCTACCTCATTAAGGTTACAAACATGTTCTGGATCTTCACTAAAATGTATTATTCAGTATTTTGCAATAATCCTATTCTATTAGACAATTTCAGTATAATAATTGAAAAGTAACCTTGGACCTGGCATCTACAATAGCCTTGCTGATTTTTCTAGAAATAGGTACAAGAGAAAACAAAAACATGGCCACATAACTGAAAAAAAAAAAAAAAAAAAGCATTTCGGTAATCTTTTTAGGTACACAGTATTTCAGCAATGATAAACTATATCCAGAATTTTAAGTTGATTAGCTAGTTAAGCAACAGTATCTTATTTCATTATCACCTTTCTATGCTATAACTTTAAGAAGAATGTATTTTAACCATGGAAAGGACAGACTTTTGTAGGCCATTATGTTATGAACACAGTACTACTGTATTTTCCAGGTTGCAACTTAATGGTGGAAGCCACTACTGATTATTAATCCCAAAAATAATACTGAGTTGGAAACTGTCAGCTAGATCAACTTTTGCTTATGCACATAGGTACAAGAAGATACAGCCATGTCCATATGACATATTTGTATGTCACACATCTGAGCTCGAGGGAATCATCTATGCACATGCTGATCAACTAACAAACACACACAAGGGGGATACATTAGCAGGGGCATGCATCAGCAGATTGTAAGCTGGCATGTGACTTCCTGGTGCTACACAAATTGTAGGTCAGGAAGTCTCCTTTTTGCTCATCCACTGCTAAAGCACCTGAACCAATCCATACATAGGAGCCCACAGTAGCTCTCACTGTGGTCACAGGCCATCACTACTTAATTAAATTTAAATTACATGTTTAGTCTTTATTTAATTTTACAGTGTTAATTACAGCGTAATGGTTTTAAATATGTTTTATCTACACTATTTGCAAAGTACTTCTGGAAGTCAAGATGTTCTCAACCACCAGCTAAACAATGACCATAAAAACTCAACACTAGTCTTTCATTTCTAAGATTGTTATATTACTGTTTCAGAGTTGTATTGCTCAATTGTTTTGTTTGGTTGTTTTTTCTCATATCACACTATATATTTATTTTTTTATTAGCATCTTGCTTGATGGATGTGTTGGTATACACAACAGCACTGCCAAGAGTGCACACCCATTTGGCGATCAGACATCACAAGTATTCATCAACAACAAAAACCTTGTTACAGTCTACAATTAGCATACAGAAATAGCAAAAGTCAACATTCTCTCTACTCCTTTCTCAAAAATAATAAAACCTGAAGACAACTAAAAAATGCTAACTGAAAATATGCCACATTATTCCACTTCTGCTAGATTGAAGATTATTGCCACTGTGAAATTCCTTAAGATATTTCCTCAGATTGTCGCTTTCCCTTCTCTGTTTTCAACTTCTCTGTTTGTCAGTTTTCTAAGACTACATTTTTCTTTACCCTAATAACGCTATAAAAGCTGAATTAAAAAGCAGAAAGCTAAGAATGTAAATATTTCTAACTCTAAAGATAAAAATAATATTAAAAAAAAAAAAAGAAAAGAAATAAACAAACCATAAACACTGGTTACTATGGAGGAGCATCATCTATGGTCATATAAAAGCTGTCCTACAAGTGAGCATATTTTAGACAGTTTCCAGTTTTACTATGGAAAACCCAGTATGTCAGTAGGATAAACAGAGCAGAATAATAACTTGATCTTTTACCTTCAATTTTTTTTTATTCTAATAAATGGAGAGGAGGAAAATGTTCTCACAGAAAGGAGGGAAAGAGAAGGACAGAGAAGGACACATAAAAGTAGTTGTTTAGAAACAGATAATTGATTTGATAATTGATAACTATTAAATGACGTAATCGATTTTGATCATCATTATCAGAAATAATTTCCATTTAAATTAATCAGGTCAGTCAATGCAAGTGATTCAAAAGATTAATTAAGTGGTCCTGAGAAGCAGTCAAATGACTCTATTCAGCCATTTCTCAGTGTAAACCACAAGTAAACCCTTTTAACTCAGTGGAACTGCACAAAAGGGTAAGTTTTGACCTGGAGTCATAGAAACAGAGGAAATGACAATCAAGCAACACTGACATATTATTTGACTGAGAGAAAATACCACAGTGCTTTTAGGCCTTAGTTTTAAGTGCCCTTCCTGGTTATCTCAGCTTCATATTACTTTGGTCCTTATATTCATTAGCTTTGCTTATAAACCTTTTTCACTACTATAACACAGCTATGAGTGAGACAGGCCATGTATGCCTCTCATAATGCTCTGATGTTGTTATCTATGAATGACAAAATAAGCTAAATTGAAATAAAGCATCCCTATATCCAGCATAACTACATATAAACATCTCTTTTTGGATAACTACATCAGAAAAACACGAGAACAAAAACTACTTGTGCCTCTAGCCAACAAAATTATATCTGCAGAAGAGCAAGAAAACATAATCTCCTTTTTTCTTATTCTTTACAAATACAATGTAGATTTTATGCTTTGTAAATACAGGCTACTACATTTTGGGTTTTTTTTTTCCCAACCCATTTTCATTAAATATACAACCTAGAGGTCTCAAAACACACAAGTTTAGTTAGGTTTTTCTTTTATTTTTTGCTAAAATCTGACATTGTGGCTTTTAATAATGGGCTATTGAATCCCCTGATTCACCTTTTGTAGTGTTGAGAAGGGAAGGAGGTGCACTAATGGAAGAGAGGGAGTGGGGACCTCTATGCGACACAATGAGTAGAGATCTTATAAATTCCTCAGGGCAGAAAGGAAGCTTTTAGTTTATGTACAAATTATTATAAAGATGTATGGCTTTAAAAAGGGTTTGCTAATGGGATGATAGGCCCATTGCTTTCTTCTGCTTCCAGCACCAATTTGCCTCCACAGTCCATTCTGCTCTCTCCACTGGCTCCCAGATGCAACCTCCTTGCTCAGCCAGCTTGAGTCTCTGTCCTAGACACATTTTTTTTTTTTTACTGCAAAGCCAGTCTTCAGTTCTAGTTTGTATAGTGCTCCAGTTTATAGTGCTCCAGTTTCCATCTCTAATATCAGCAAGAGACATTGATGAGAAACAGGGTCCAGTGCCAGTATCCAAACCTACCCCTGGCATAGCATGCAAAAGTAGACAACTTTTAGAAAAGATTTCTTCAGTGGAGAGTGTATTCAGCAAGAGTGGAATTATAAAGGAATTTCACACGTAAAGTTCAAATATTAAGAAACCAGACACCTATATTCCCATGGGGAGTTTATTTGCATCAATAAATTGCGTGGGTTGTTTTGTTTCTGGAACCTGCCCTGAGGACCATATTAAGAATGCAAACTACAGCAGCTCAATTTTGTAATAGCAACTCCTATGGCATTTTAATTCAAAAGCATGGCAAACTGTTGAGACACCCTACATTTTACAGTTTCAAATTTCCATCTCTCAATAAGGTCAGCAGAGAAAAGCTGCCATGTCTCTAAGGAACCAAGCTGTTCTAGTTGGTGGTTTGAACACAGTTCTGTGTCATTTCAAAAATTCTAACTGTAACTGCCAAATACTTATATTGTTATACCAGGCATCTGGGAGAAAACAAATAAATAAATTAATTAAAAACATTTAATTTCTAATTTTGAAAACTCACTCTAATGCAACTGATTTAAAAATCATATGCTGCAAGTGAATATATTTTTCTATCTGCAATACTAATTGAAATATTACAGTAGGAAGTGATTTTGTTTTAAAAACTTTGCTATCTTTGACAGCACAGAAATGACAAGTTCTCTTTGGTTTGTTTCTTCACGTATTTTTAGTATTTTAAAATACATTTATTCTCAGAATTTCTTGAATTTGGAAAAAAAACACTGAGCAGTATAAGTCTGAAATTGGCACTACTATGAGTTTGAAACTAATGCAAGAGACAAATTGAGATTTCATCATTTTTTTGCCTGACTTTAAGAGTGTCTAAGTTATGAGTGGCAAACATGAATGCTAAGATTTTAATTAATCTATTTCAATGCAAAACAAAAAAAATCTATCTTTTGTGATGATGTAATGCTATCACTAATTTTATTAAATTCTATTGCACAGAACACATGCAAAAGGCAATGTACATCATTGCACTGCCATTTCCATTACTGTAATAATAGCAGAGAGATATTCTTTGATGCCAAACATATTTTGAACACCACTGCAACCCATGTGCTATCCCAAAGTGCCAAACTCAGGAGTGCTGTCAACAGTTTGCTATCACTGAGGCCATATGATGGAAAGGAATTACACAATAGTCATGCCTGAAGCTGCTGCAGGAGTCTGCTACCAGGTGTGGGAAGATGAGCTAAAGAACAAGAACTCTTAAAACCATATAAAGATAAGCAAGGCCATGAAACACAGAAAGTTCTGAGCTGTCTTCTGAACAATGTGCTTTTTGAATGCTCCCACAGCAACTTCATAATCGCCTACAGTTGAGTCCTCTGCTGGAAAACCTTAAAGAGAGATAAAAGAGAAATAACTACCAAGTTTGCTGTCAAAACAACTGTAAAGTGTCCTTTGGCAGAGGGTATAAATGTTCAAGCTGGAAGAAAGTAAGCACTATTTAAACAATCCTGCACATATGCACAGCTCCAGTCTGAAGAGAGCTTTCCACTTTGACCAATGAAATCACATGCTGTCATTATGTTTTCATAGTAACCATAAGGAAAAAAATGTCAAACATTTACAATCAAATATTCCAATTTCTATAATGTTTGGGATTTCTGCAGTTTGTCAGCAGCTGACTTAAAAATAGAAGTTTCCTATAGTCTAAAGTTGTTAGCCAGTTCTTTACATAATTATTCTGAGCAATGCTTTCTTCTTGAGTGGATATGACATACATAAAATACTTCATATTCAATAATCATGACACATAAAAGAAAGTGCATGAACAGCTAAATTAAAACAAACAAACAAAAAAAATTAATTCCAGTTTAAGCTTGTTTTCGTGATTTAACATTAATTCCATTTCTTAAGTCTAATCATATGAAGGAAAAGAGTATATCCTGCTCAGATTCCATTCTCTTTTGATTATTTTTTCCCCTCCAACTTTGAGAACATTTTATTGCCCTAGTTATGTTAATACCCTTTTGGAAACTCTTATTTAATTTTTATCAGTAACTGTGCATACCACACACTTCTCATTTACGTATTACTGCAACTGTCATGAGACAGGAAAGCACCAAGTCCCCCAAAAAACAAAACAAAAAAAAACAAACAAACACACAGAAAAAAAACCCACCAAAACTTGCATGTAACTAGGGACTTGTAACTGGGGACTTGTTTTGGAAGACAGCACATAAAGGAGCTATTTAAGGACACTGCATAAACTAAAACTAAAAATATAATCAATGACAGAATTAGATGATAATAATGAATCTCCCCACACTCAGTCCCACCTTCAACACAAATACTATGAATTAAAAATGTTCAGATGCAATGAAAAAAAACAGAACAGAGACTCTAATTAGTCAACCATCATGACCTAGTTAGCCAGGCATCTTCTTTTTAGTAGAAGCTTAACATTATTTTGATTGCTTGATTATAAGACTCCTCCCTGGGGATGTTGCCTCCTCCCTGAGGGTGTTCAAGGCCAGGTTAGATGAGGCCTTCAACAGGTAAGTCTAGTTGAGAGGCATCCCTACTTATGGTGGGGAGTTTGGAATAGATGACCTCTAAGGTCCCTTCCAACCTAAGCCATTCTACAATTCTATGAAGACCAAGAGCCATTAAGAAATATTGGAAATATGTGATAGATCATAAAGCCAAACAGAACTCCCCAGTTTGTCCAGCATCTTCAGTTCCCCAGGTTATGGAATATTATCTCTTATCCCTTATTGCTGTCTATAACTACCTGAAGGGTGGTTGTGGTCAGGAGGAGGTTGCTTGCTTCTCTCAGGCAACCAGCACCAGAACAAGAGGACACAGTCTCAAGCTGTGCCAGGGGAAGTTTAGGCTCGAGGTGAGGAGAAAGTTTTTCACCAAGAGAGTCATTCGCTACTGGAATGGGCTGCCCAGGGAGGTGGTGGAGGCACCGTCCCTGGAGGAGTTCAAGGCACGTTTGGACGTGGCACTTGGTGCCATGGGCTAGTCTTGAGGTCTGTGGGGATGGGTTGGACTTGATGATCTTTGAGGTCTCTTCCAACCTTGCTTATACTGTGATACTGTGATTACTTTTGTCTGAATACTGCAAACCTTCCCTGAAATGTTGCAAGATTCACAGTAAGATCATGAAGGTTGGCAAAGCAGCTCACAAATACACTTGTCAAGGAATATAGTTTGAACTGAGATGCGTATGTGGACACATAGCCTGTTTCTTGCTTTCATTTGACACATAAAACTGTCAAAGAGCTCCTATTTTCCTATCTAACCTCCTCCTTCATACTGTGCAAACATTAGGCCATATACATTATATGAACAGATACAGAAACTGGTAACATCCTTTGCCAATGATTAATGGTTAAGACTCAACCCTTTTTAATAAAAATCAAGTGAACTACACTTTCATAATCACATCAATCTTGAAACATTAAATTTATTTAACTGAACGAATTATTAGCAGAGGTCAAAATCATTCTTCTTTTCTTGATCTCACATAAGAAAATGGTCAGCTTTCATTCTGGTAAATTGTGTAAGTGATACAACTAATTAAGAATTATATTCAGACACCACCTAGCAAACATTTCCTCTAGAAAAATGCAACTCTTCAAAAGCATCCCATGATGTTGCAAAGGGAAAAAAATAATAGATAGATAGATAGATAGATAGATAGATAGATAGATAGATAGATCAGGTGAGCTGCAGTCTCCTTTCAAGAACTGGAAAGAGTCCAATGACAACCAGAGTTACAGGATATAAAACCATCTGCTCATCATAAAAAGAGGACAAGATAATCTACTTAAGAAGCAATGAAAGACTTATCTGTTATGAAGCAGAAACAATGGGTGTCAGGAAGTGAAATATTTATGTATACATACATAAAAAAAATAGACAATAAGCAGGACATAGTGAAAGAAATTCAAGAAAGAAGAGTAACGAATGGAAAATATTTTTAAAAAAACCCATCAGCTTGTGAGTCAAGAAGTACTCTTCTCTCTCCTCCCTAGAATGAGGATTTTGCAATAGAAAGAGCTGAGTGAGCTTAAATCCAACGTATACTTCAAAGAAGTGACAGATGAAATTAGGTTAAAGCGCTGGAAGGAGACTTTTTTATATATTATTAATGATGCATTCATTTACACTGAAAATTGCTGAAATAGGATTCCACCTGTCTTCACTGCAGCTGCAGAGCCACAATGTTTAACTATACTCTATTTCTTGATATTTCCCTCTAATTATTTCCAAGACTCTGTCTTTACAGGTAAAATAGATGTTCAGCTAAGTTGTATCACCACATAGCCCAAACAGTTCCCTTATCCCTAAAACATGAATGTAGTTCTCTGTCATCCATGAAAACCACAGGTGACAATTAGGCTATTCCACATCTTTATTGTATAAATAAAATAAGGCTGAATTAATTAACCAAAATTACTTACTGGTGCCATAAATGGAAACCCATAACCTCTAGCCACTCCTTGCCTATTCAGAATTATTAGCTACTTTGCTCTGAAGCCACTTACATTGTAAACACTATGTTGCTGACTAAGCTAACCCTTACAGATACATGGAGTTACAGATCTATAATAAATTGTACAAATAATAGGAACATCTGTACTATAACTTCTTTCCTGAATTTACTTCACCATGTGGAAGGAGTAGATATTAAACACTTGTACTGAAGTCTGATACTCAAAGTTAGCAGGCAATAATGGAAGGAAAGAGAAGAAAGCTGTCCTTAAAAATAAGAAGGGAATCACTTATACATTATTGCCAGATTTAATACTTGTACATAAAAGCATTTACTACTTTTTCTCAACTCTTTGGCAGTTTTCAATTTTCTTTATGTATCAGTCCACATTCCTCTTTCTTGGAGACTAACTTTCCTATCATGACTCATCTAAATCGGGCTGAGGCAATATTCTGTTGGCTTTATTGGCGTGCTGTTAAATTTATGGCCTTGATTCCTCAATGGAGCTGCATACACCTACTTCATTACTATCTGATCATTAACTCGAAAGCCACAGATGGAGCCACTATAGAAACACCAGTGATTATTATACGGACCAATGAAACAAGAATGGACTCCTCCATGAAGCATCAGTTTCAAACTTTCCTTCTCCCAAAACAAGTTCCAGTAATAGTATCAGTGAGAATCCTTTACTGAAAGCTCAGGTAGCATCTAAAAAAGCCAGCTATCTCTAAATGTTGTTTTTGTTTGTTTTCCTATCCACACGACTGGAAAAGCAGTGAAGAAGTCATGGCAGTTCTGCATCTCTGCAAGTAAAACACCCTCCCAGGAGTATCATGGGACACTCTGGTCTCTGAGATGTGTACAATGCAACTTTGCCTCTTCTAAGATTGCTTCAGTGTCTTGTAGAGGGTCACTTCAACAACCACAAACATAGGACATGAAAGTTTCTGTGGGCACAGAGAATTCCTTTTCTCTCAGGATGACTGCCCTTCACCAAGGAGGCGCTTAGACCATTACTTTCAAGGACTCTGGGTCCACCATGTGCTAGCAAAAGTCAAGTACTGAGGACTATGGAGAATGACTGTTTTCACAACTCTGATACCAGTTACACCAGGAGCTCGGTACACAATCACTAACGCCAGCCACGTTTGCAGATAAAAAAGCCAGTGTTGAAGGGCACAGAGCAGTCCATACTAGTGCTGCAGCTGTCATTGTGCAGCAGGTCCATTCAGACCCTCCTTCCCCAAGGTCACCTCACCCACAAAGCTATGACATCGGGGTTATGCAGGCCCGTTTCTCAAGACGGTAAGGGCAGCAGCAGGTTTTTGCTTCGCTGCTGTGGCCGCCGCAGCTCCCCACTCACATTTCCCAGCGGAGCTGCCCTCGGGGCGAGGGCAGCCCGCACCGCAGCTGTGCATTGGGCAGGCGGTGCCACCGCGCCTCGGGATACGGCAGGAGGCAGCCTCAGCGCCCCGGCTCGCCGCCCTGCGGAGATGCGCGCAGCACCGCGTGGGCGGGATCGCGCCGCGCCCATCCGAAGCTGCGGCCTCGGCCCGGCCCCACTGCCCGCCCTCCTGCCCCGCTGTCAGAGCCAGGCGCTCGCATGGCAGCTGGGCGCTACTCGCCGCAGGGCTGGCGGGGCACGAGACGCTTCCCCGCACTGGCTGTGTTGGAACTGGGGAGCAGCGCCTGCAGGGGGGCGGCGACTGCGTTCCAATCGGCGTCCGTCCGTCCGTCCATCTATCCCGGCGTGGGCGGCGGCTGGTGTGTGTGTGTGACTGACAGTACGGCGCCCGAGGCGCCGGGGCACCCGCCCTCGCGCAGCCCACCGCGGGGCCACGCCGGCGCGCCCCGGCTGCGACAGTCCCTTCTCCTTTCCCCGGAGCCCTCCCAGGCGGGGGCGACCTCAGCGGCCTCGCTGCTGCTCCTCCTCCCTCCTGGCGGGTAGGCTACGTTACCTGGTCTATAGCTCGGGCTGGATCTAATCCCGCGGCCGCCGCCGGCTCCTCTCCCTGCCGCGGGAGTGAGTGGGGTAACTAATTTATTTATTTCCCATGAGGTGTCCTCGGCAGCGGAGCAGCGGCGGGAGAGCTTGTGCCGGGTGGCAAGGAGGGAGGCCCGGGTGCTGCTGCGGGGCCGACAGGGCGCCGCTGTCCCACGGGTGCTGCTGGGGAGCGGCCGAGGCGGTTCACCACCGTCGCGGGGGGGCGGGGGCTGCGGAGGAGACGCCTCCCAGGCTGCCCAACCCGGCTCCGCGGGGCTGGCGGGGGCGCGGCGCCTGGCCCAGGGAGACGAAGGCAGCGCGGGAGGTAGAACGCGTAGTGCCAGCCTACTGGGGGCGCGCCGGCAGCATCGGGGTGTTGCGCCCGCTGAGGTAAGGCGTGAGACCTTCCCTCTTGCGGCCTCCCCGCCTACCTGCCCGCCTGGGACTGCCGCCTCCGCGGGTGCCGGAACCGCCGAGCGCGGAGCGCCCCTTGCGCGGAGGCGCCGGCGTGGCAGTGTGCGGTTCCCGAGGAACAGAAGGGCGCGGAGAGCCCCACCAGCACCGTGTGTCGCTCCTCACCTCGCTTATGGCTGCACAAGACGTGTCCATCCCCCCATCCCCAGCTCCACCCCTTCTTCAGGGCTAAGGATGCCAAGTATTTCACATCATAAGGCTATTTGAACTCGCTGTTCCACGGAAAGGTTACAGAAAGGCACATCAGTTTGCTCGTATTAAAAAACATATCTTTTTGTTCTTAAACGTGAGCATTTCGTCTACTGAAGTAGGTACTGAAATTTGGCCAGTCAGCAATGAATTATTGATTGAAATCTTGGTCATCTCTTCCTTTACCTTTTTTCTCTCCAAAAAAAAAAAAAAGAAAAGAAAAGTTACAAAGACCTGTTTTGTGTGTGTCATTAACATATTTATGAAAGTGGCCATTGAATTATCCAGAAATTCTGTCCTTAAGGCTAAAATCTTGTAGGGAATGAGAATATAATCATATAATTGCATAATTAAAACCTTTACTGTAATGCCTATTCTCATGAGTAAAGGTTGCACACTATGCGGAACACGTAGTGTGAGGAGGCTGGAGTAATTAGAGTTGTTGACATTACGTTGCAAAACACGTGCAAAAGCAAATGTGGTTATCATGTGGTTTGGGGTTTTTTTTATCTTTAATTGCATGTGCTTTGTTTAGTGAGAGCTTTATGAACAAAATCTTTACAGACATGTAAGGAAATGACACTGCCTGTCTATGGACAAGAGAAGAGAAAACTTAATTCTTAGTTGAGGATATTCCATTTTGGTTAGCTGCTAGGGAAGGTCTTGACAGGGTTGTTCTGTTTATTTTCCACTAATAACATTTGAATCCTTTAGCTAAAAGCAGCCACAATGAACAAACATTTTTGAAAAATAATCTGGAAAGGAATTAGGCACCCTTCAAAAAACCTGCAGCATGAATACATGTTGCACATCAAAATCCATCCATCTTGAAGCACAACTTCAAACAAATCAGGTTTCTTTGTCTCCAGTGCTTCTGAATCTGTTCTTATGTGAGAAGTCTTATGAATTATTTTGTGTTTTAAGCTACAGTCCTGAGGCTAGAAGACATAGATCCAAAAATCTCAGTAATTAACATTGTATTAGTCCTCGTTTCTTTAGGATAGTACTGTTTTAATGTATGCATCGTGTTTCCACTGCAAGTTCTTTAGATTCAAGAGATAATAGTTTGTCACATGTTTGTAAAGCAGCCAGGTCGCTACAGTCTCTGGGCAGATTCTGGCACTGTAGTCAAAAGGAGCAGTGAGTAGTTCATTGGTAGAGACAGCAAATGCTTTTGTTTCTGAAACGGACTGAACAGTTTGGAGTCACTTTGGTAACATCACATAAGCTAAGTAGTACTTGACATATGTACCTGAGTCCAGGGACATTTTCAGGAGCAAACATTGATGCCGACTGCCAGGGCAGCTCATGGAAGTCACCACTGCATTAATTTAGGTAGCAGTGTCTGTCATCTCTTGTACAAGTATGTGAAAGTAGCCTGTACCTAGCATCTCCACAGTCACAGTGTCTTGTCCTGGAAGCAGATTGAACGTCAGCCTTTGGAAGACCAACAAGCATGCAAGAGGGGCCCCCTAAGCCAAGCAGAGTGAAGAGCAAACACTAAGTAGCAACTCTTGGACTTATAAGCAAAGGAGGCTCAGATACAGATTCAGTACAGTGTTCAAACTCACTGTCACTTCCAGGCAGACACGTGACTGAAAGATTAAAAATGTGTGAATTAGGATGGCAACTGATGTAAGATCTTTCATAGACAAGCTGCTAATGATGAAATCAAAGTTGTATACTTGGGATTACAGCAGTGTTAAACTCTCCTCTATATTCAAACAATTTGCATAAAATGAAGAAAATCATAGGTCGTATAGGACCTCAGACAGTTCCTGCAAAATAAAGAGCATGGCTACATTGTCCTTCACAATGAAACACTATATTTTGTGTGTTCTATAGAATTTATAGAATTTCAGGAAAGTAATTTTCGAAATGAGCTGAAAAACGTATACATGAAGATAGAAATCATAGCTTTTCTCATTGCATAGTTCTATTTCC
Source organism: Ramphastos sulfuratus (assembly GCA_013399055.1). Taxonomy (NCBI): domain Eukaryota; kingdom Metazoa; phylum Chordata; class Aves; order Piciformes; family Ramphastidae; genus Ramphastos; species Ramphastos sulfuratus. The sequence continues at coordinate 103,115 of WBNM01013033.1, read as the reverse complement.
TCCACTGATGTGCCTAAACTAGAATAAATATGTAGTTATATAGATATAAATGTAGTTTTTTAAAACAAAATTATAAATGTATACAGTATGCTATAGACAAATTTTGCACACTGTGATAATAAATTTGTAATTATACTACTGCTACATATATTAACACAGCCATACAGATATACTAGATTATATTAGCATATGCAAACCCTTACATAGACATATGCATTTTCTGTATATACATATGTGCCTTATGCAGTTTCTTTCTATATCTCTTTTCAGCATATCCTCTCTAGGAAAGTTGTATGCATCTTAACTGATTTACTGTTGCTGTGTGCTTCATCCCATTTTGTGTTTTTTAGCCCAAGGAAGGGTCTGGAGATAGACAGTCTGCACTTACAGCACTGTGTGATTACAACCTAGAGTCTGCAAAAGTTCAGATGCAGTTTGGTATCTCATTCTGCTTGCAGTCAGAAAAAATACCATCATCCCTCAGACCAGAAGTTAGTGTGTAATTTTATTTTTATGCTGACATCAAATGTAAAGGCTTCAAGTTTTTAAATGAATGTTTGCCTCTGCAAGTACTGCAGAACAAAGGCTCTGAAGATTCATTACCCTGAAAAAAGTTAAACAAAAAAACCTGTTGTTGTTCCATATCCTTCCAGTCTCAGAGTACCTTCAATGTAGGGAGCCCCATTATTCAAAGTAAAACTGTTCATAGCTACCTTCTAAGGGGAAAAAATTCATTACTGATAGCAATTAATGATTTCTGTGTGAATTTCAAGAAACTGGCAGAGGTTCACAGCTGTGTGTGCATGTGTGTATATGTCTGTGTATGGGACGGTGGCATTCTGTATTTTTCAGTAATCTAATTGCAAAGATGAAATTAAACTTGTCTAGTGTGCCTGTGAAAGAGTCACACATTGAGGTATTCTTTTTGCGTTCATTCAATAGTGAGATACACTTTATAGTGTGTCTTTATAGTGTTGTACACTTTCCTGTTTTCAGTTGACAACAACTTGAGGCATTTTTAATGATGTTAACAAAAAAAAAAAAGTTTTAAGTATTATTTTTTCATCAGAGAAAAAGAAAATGCTGCAAGTCTTGAATACCTGATAGTATGTTCTGTGAGTCTATCCACTATTTGTGCAAGTCTGCTGGAATAGTCCATTTCCCCCACATGCCACTTGTCACAGTTTCATTTATATATGAAATTTTACAGATCCTATTCTAAGAGCAGAGATTCCTCTGCTACATCACCCTAGTTATGTCTTCTAGTCATGGCTAGAGGGTGGATGTTTGTGATCCTGTATTGGTCTGGCCTACATAACATTACATGCTGGTTATGTTGGGTTTTTTTGTTTGTTTGTTTTCTGGGCTGATTTCTGTTCCACAATATGCAACTCAGACTTCTCTCATGTCCATATGAAGGTTAGTATATTGTGCATGCTCTTCATCTTCAGCAAATACACAGGATATTATCACTAAAATTATATTGGTAAATCACCTGGGCCACATTCTATAAGCTTGATATCAACAACTAAGCATTGTCAGCCTCTGTTTCACTCCGCCTTCCTTCATACCCACAGATAGCTGTTGCTAGCGTAAAACTTTGATCATAACTCTGTTAGTGAAAGAGATATGAGAGATATGGGGGTTTTTTTGGGTTTGTTTGTTTGGGTTTTTTTTGGTGATAAAATTCATATAAATATGTTTAGGCTGTGGAATTCTTATGACAAAATATATACAAAGCATGTCTTTCTATTGAGGTCGGTGTTCTCTATAACCATCAACCACGTCTATTCCAGGCCAAATAAAATTCTTTTCTTGTACAGCACAGAACAAGCACTTTGTAACTATAGCACAAGACTCGACTGCAGAAGATCTCTATCAGGTATCACAGAGAATCTGAGGCAGCTGGAAGTTATCAGCTCAAATGGGTAGTAGAAGTGTAGAATATAAATAGATAATAGAAAAGCAATCTGGAAACCTGGGAAAGATGATAAACCTCTCTTCTAGAGGGGAGGTAACAACTCAAGTAGGTCGCTGAGGAACTCACAGATCAGTGCTGCGTCTAATACTGCTGAAAGTAGGGTAGCAGTTCATGCCTGTCAGCTCTGAAGAAGTATTCAAGATGTTGTTGAAAATACAGTTTGACATACTCAGTTACAGAAATCACTATTGCAGTAGAGTGAAAAAAGGATCATACTGCTGAAAGACAGATGACCAAAATCCTAGGAACACCATGACCCTCTATTAAACTGCACTTGCCAGAATAGAAAACAACTCCCACTATTTATACTACGTTTGTTATAGACACTGATGTGTCTATACTGCCAGCAGAACCATTATGTATTATTCCTGCCATACTGACCATGGTCCTCTGTGGGGCATCTGATTTCTCTACTATGTAATTCTTATTTGTCTTAAAATAATTGAATCATTCTATTTTCCCTACCATAAGCACAGAGGAGAGAGGGAAAGCCCTTTTCAAGGCACTGTTATAAATCTTAAATATGTTGAATGTGTGATTAATCTTCAGTACTTTAAATTGTCACTCATAGTGTTGAAAACAATGGACTATATGATCAAAATCATACAAGAAGAGATTTTACATCTTGTCTTTATGTCTTACTAAAACTGTGTTACTTTGCATCTGTCTTCTGTGATAGTTGCATATACCCAAAGTGGTTGAAACGTAACAAATAGAAATGTTTGGATTACTAGTGTTTTGCACGCTTCAAATCCTCGGTGTATCATGTATTTGCTTTCTTTACTGATCAGGTCAAAAAACTAGTTTTGCAAGATGTTATAAAAGATTTCAGATGTAGTAATATGTTTAGGTTTGGGGGGCTACATACCCAACAGGTCCTTCTCCCAACACACAACTCGACACCAGGACACCTTTGAAGAAACCACATGATATCTTATGCATGGTGTTACAGGAAAGTACAAGGAAGCAGAAGTCAACTCTCCCTCTGGGGAAGGCCTCAGACTGCTAATTTAGATTTATATATATAAAGCACCTGTTGCTGTATCGATAAATATTCCTTGGAACCACTCAGCGGCAGAGGTAAGAACAGGGCTTAGCTTGTCCCTACCTCAGCAGTTCTGCTTCCAGCTGATTTAAAAACAAAACAAACCAGAACAAAACAAAAAAACAAACCACAACCCACAAGACTTTGCCACCAACCTGCCTGCCTGGTATTTAATACTGCTACTCCATCAGGGTTGGAGGGAGATCCCAACCCTATTTTTTCCCAACAGATGTGTGACGCAGCAGCTGTGTGTTTGCAGGTGTTCATGTATGTGCTTTTGCTTCTTTTTGGTAACTCTTATTTTTTAACAGTTAGGCCTGAGGAGCTGCTGCTGGCACTCTGGCATTACACTATTGTGTTCTGGTTATTCCACAAAATCAGTAATAAAAATTTCTTTCCGTGTGTTTTCATTTTATTGTCAGTCATTGCGTAGTTGCCAGTAATGTCTTTGGATACACAAATATGGTATCTTGTATTGAAATGTGCAATTCTTATGAAATGGCTTGAACTCTGCATCAGTTTTTTGTGGTCTAGGGTGAGAATTTATGTTGCTGTAGGCATCTACATGGAAATGCTCAAGTGTAAGCTCTATATGTAAACTCCAGTTGTAGACAACAGAATCAATAGAATCCATGTGGCTTATTCAGTGCCTTGTCAGCTGACAAACTGTTTTGCATATTGCAGAGTCAGCTGGGTTTTTTGTCTAAGGCTTCATCTGAACACGGAGAAAAAAGTATGGCATCTTGTAAAATGTGTTGCCATTTTCTTTGCCTTGCGATTCTTTAAAGGATACAACTCCTAGAAACTTGAAAAATATTCTACTGTAATCATGAAGTTTCTGACAAGAATAGTAAAAAGAACTTCTTTTGGGTGTCTCTCAAAGATAAACTAGGATTCCATGAAATTGTCAAGTCTTCTTATATTATTTGTTGTGATAGGGACATCACGCACCTGTATACAATAATAAGGTAATGCATATTTGGCCACATAAAAGCAATCTTGTGTTATGTTTGTGTGCCATTATCCTGAAAATGTGTATCAGTGTAATGTCAGTTTTATAATCTCTTGGTCTTATTCAATACATTTAAAATACTAACAGGATTATTTGAGTTGGTAGCCCGTTATAATGGGAGACTTCATTTGTTGATGCAGGTTAGTCAGAATTTGATGTCTGAGTGTCTTACCTGTTCCATGTGAATAAAATGCTTCCCTGTAAACACACTCTTTTATTTCCTTAGTAGCGGTTCTGTATATTGATTGTATATACAATTCATCCCTTAGCCTAAAGGTTTTTACTTCTCATAGCACCAACAGCATGTTCTGTTTTAAAGCATTGGGTTAATCAACAGCTAATATACTAGAAAGCATGCTGAATCCAACAGTGAAATAAAAATGGAAAGCAAAAGAAAGAGACACAATCCAAGTTATGGTTGGACTAAGGTTACAGAGCATGGCTACTGACCCAGGACAGCTACAGAGACTGAACCTAGACAGCTGCAGAGTCATGGCAGCCAGCCAATGTTCCTGAGCAGATGAAGATGAGACCAAAAAGAGCAGGACTTAAATCTCAGGTATTAGCTGCTCTAATATAGAATGAGCAGTCTATATAAGAACCTTACATACTGCGGCAAGAATTACAACAGCTACTCAAAAACAAAGTCCCTGAAGCCTCTTGTGCAACTTTTGAAATGTAAATTCTCATAACCAAAGTATTCTAAAAACATTAGCTTTTGAGACACTTAGTTATAAAAGTTGTATACATCATAACCAGTTTTTGCCCTCAAATACATCATATACTGAGTCAGTTAAGAAAGGTCATAACTTCACAGGCACAGTTTATGTAAAGATAATCTTAGTTATGTTTTGGCTGGGAATTAGGATCTGTGAGCCCATGTTTATTGTTTTTACAACAAGGACACTCTTCATTATTTCTCATGTACTTTAAATGTTCTTTGAGTAATCAAAAGCATTTTTCTTTCTGAAAGTACATGTTTTGGATATAATTTAAAAGCTGTGTACATCTCTGCTGACAGAAAATGCTACTTTTCCTATCCTATTTATAAAGCATGTTAATGCCTTACAAAGTAGTTGCAGACCCTAAAACAATGGCCTGGCAATTGAAAACCAGGCAATTAAACAGCTCAAAAAGAAGGAGAAGAAATGCAGTACCAAAAAATCCCTGCAGAGAACCCATAGCTGTTTGTGACCCTCCGTATTATTCTGTGTAGGACATACTCAAGTAGTCTGTATTAGCCATGGATGCAGATAATGTCAGAACCATTCTTCTAAGTCTTTTCATTTTTTCCATTATGAAAATATGCTATAGAGATGTGGTATCAAATAAGAGAGATTCCCTTAAGTACTTTTTTAATATGTCAGAATTATTTTTCATTACAAGTTACACATGCTGTATAATATGTTGTTGGTTGGGGTTTTTTTTATTAAATCCAAAAATCTTTCCTGATAAGGGCATCCTTTCTCAAAGCACTTCTTAAAATAGAATAGCTTGATGCTGTGGATAGCACTTTGACTTTGAAGAAAACCAGGGAGATGCAAACAAATTCTAGCAAGGCTGCAAGTGGTGTGCATATATTTCAGAAATTGTTTGACTTGTGACTAGATTAATAGTCTGAATTAACTGGGAGCTGAATTTTTGAAAGAAGTCAGTGAATTAAAGGCGGAATGTTACCTTGTAGCTTGCATTAGCCTGCACGTTAGCTAGATAGATCTACAAATATTTCCATCCCATACAAATCATTAGAACAATGGATATAGGTTTTATGTAAAATCAGCATGCTCATAAAATGGTATGTAGGAATGATTTACAATTACTGAAATTAGAAAGGCCAAAGCCTTTGAATACAGCTTTGTCAAGATTCTTGTCTCAAGAGCCTACCTGTTCACAAATCCAAGATAGTTGAACATAGGTTTCCTTCAATGGCTATTTTTCGCTCAGTAATATTTCATAAACCATTTAACAACTTTCATGTAAAATATATCTTTTTCTCTATCCAATAGAAACTACACCTGACCTAGGCTGAAGGCAAAAGAATGGGTAAGATGACCTGTCATCTGTGACTGCAAGCCACAGTTTCCATCTTTTCTTTTTCAAACAAGGATCGGTTGTGATGACAGATACATTGAAATACAGCAATCCCTTCCAAAGTGCTTGCGATACTGTGTTCAGGTCATAGAAAAGGTCTGCGAAGTCCCAAACACTGAACATTAAAGAATCAGTTGCAGGGTGGAGGCCCTACAAGGCACGTTCTGAATTTCAGTTACTTTATGTGAAATTCATATGAGCAAATTGAACTTTTGCAACATAGCAGCTACATTGAAGAAAAACATCTAGGCTATTCTTATTCTCAGCAGGCAGAAATAGGCATCTGAAGGACACAGTTATTTCATGTAAAAGATCTAAAACACTTCAGAGAAATTGTGTTCTGTAACTGCCCGTTTGTCTCTACAAAGACAACCCAGGGTGTTAATACAGATATAAACATCTGCAGTTTAAAAATCTAAAGTTACATAAATTACTTCCATCCTAGCTTTTCCCTTGTTTGCATATTACCATCATTTTTCACAGAAAAATTAATCAGTGGACTCAAACCAAATTTACCATACTGCCTTTAGCTGATTTTTGACTGCTTAATAGTTCATTATATTGACTTTGTTCATGTCCTGTACTACAACGACTTATAACAGGCTTCTAATTTTGGCTGATAGTTCTCCGCTGGATAGATGCATTATTACTTAAGCAGAAGAAAATAAAACCAAAAAGCCATTAAGTTATAGATGAGAACTCAGGAATTTCCAGACTAATGGACTTTCTTGTATTGTCTGCAGCACTGAGAGGTGGCAAGGATGGAGAAAACATGGATTGTGTTATCTTTCTTACTTTAGATGTATCAAGAGAAATTTTATCCTGATTCTGCCAGATCATCAAGTTATGCCTGTAAACATAAAGACCTAAGCCTATGTCAGGCAGTTCACTGTGCTTTAACTATAGTCTACTACTTGTATATACTTTATACAGACTGCTAATTAAAAAATGTGCTTTGAATAGACTTGTAGTGTAGATGTAATATCCAATACAAGTGAAACTTTGGCATGATTTCATTGCCAAAATGCACATTTGTATTTTGTGTAAAGTATAAAAGAATCTGTTTACAGATGGCTTGAACCCAAAAAAAAAAAAAAAGCTCTGTAGGAGCAGGTGTGTTCTGTGCATTGACAAGTCCAAAGCCAGAGCTAATGAACTCAGGCCTGCAATGCAGATACCATAGACCTGCCCATAGCTGGCAGCTGATCTGTGATTTTCGCAGAGAAGATATTTTCTCCTGCATGCAACATTACTTTGCCAAGTGTATTCAGCTTTGGCACACATAGAAATATTTAATGTTCAGCTATTTTCTGCTTTGATAGGAAATATTGGCATTTGGTGCTTTTTTTCCCCTCCCACACTATATTCTCTGTTTCTTACAGCCTTCATCAAATAATCAACTAACAATAGTTACAAAAATACAGTAAAAGAAGTCATATTCAGTAAAAAAAAGTAGCTACTAGTCTTCTTGTAATGATAGTGGTTATTTAGAATAATCAGATAAAATAAAGCATGATTTTCAAAAGGGACCAAATCGGATGTATGTGTAATGAATTCAATTTCCATTCTCAGAGATAATTCTTCAAAGATGGAAAAATTATAGACATTTGTTTTGAGGTACAAATGATTCATTGTTTATAAACCAATGCTCGTGTTTTGTTATACATATATGACTATACAATTAATTTTGCATTTGAAAGAATTATGTTTATTTAGTTCTTTGTCATACATTCCTGTCAATACCCTGAAAAGGGGTGGAGATAAAGTGGCTTTTAAATGTTGCTTTTTGTAATAACAAACAAACAAAAAACCCCAAACAAAACCCCAAAGCAAACAGAAAAAAAAAAAAACCACACACACACAAATAAAAAACAACCAACAAACCATCCCCTCATAAAAACTCCACCATAGATTTCATGGGGAAAAGTTGTCTCTGCATATTGGGGTAATTGGGGGTAATTCTCCAAGTGTTTAATTTTGGTGGTGTTCTGGAAATGTTTCTATTGTGAATGAAGTCAGAAGTGCTCAGATTAGCAAGTGAGTGCTTTTCTAAATCTTAATAATGAAAGATCAATAGGCAATTCTAAAATTACATCTGACAGATCTCAGTGATAATAGAGGAATATAATTTTAAATTCACTTCTGTACTTCAGCAAATTTATGTCAATGAAACTGATTACATTTTAAGGCTGTGTGAAGAATTGATTTTTCAATAGAAACAATTTTTGTTCCAAGAAGCCTGTGTTATTTCTTTCTTGCTTGCTTTCTTCCTTGCTTTTCTTCTTGCTTTCCTTCCCACTTTCTTGCTTGCTTGCTTGCTTGCCTTCCCACTTGCTTGCTTGCTTTCTTGCTTTGCTTATTGCTTTCCTTCCTTCTTTCCTTCTTTCTTTCTTGCTTTCTTCCTTGCTTTGCTTCTTGCTTTCCTTCCTGCTTGCTTGCTATCTTGCTTGCTTTCCTGCTTTCCTGCTTTCTTGCTTGCTTCCTTCTTAAATCCCAGATTGTTAGAAGCAAACAAACAACATTACTTTGAGATCAATGTATTGCTTAGTCTTATACAAACAAATTTCCTAGAACACAAGTAAGAAAAAAGTAAAGAAGATGGACTAGATCCAAAGCTCCTGGAGAAAGCCGTATGTTTCTTTCTGTTGGGATGTATGGAATGTCCACTTCTATTGTGCATCCTAGGTTTAGTTTTCAGTTCACCTGAGATCAGTAAAATCTAACACTTACAGAATCACAGGATATATCTGGTTGGAAGAGACCTCCGAGATCATCCAGTCTAATCTTTGACTCAGCACTTAAAGATCAACACTAAACCATGTCCCTGCCAAGAAATAAGTATTTCCTAATGTCCAGCCTAAACCTCTCCTGGCTCAGCTTGTAACCATTTCTTCTAGTCCTGTCACTTGTCATCAAAGAGAAGAGGCTACCCCCCTCCTCACGCCAACCTCTCTTCAGTTAGTTGTAGAGAACAGTAAGGTCTCCCCTCAGCCTTCTCTTCTCTAAACTGAACAACTCAATTCATTCAAACACTCTTCATAGGACGCGTGCTCCAGGCCCTTCACAAGCCTTGTCGCACTTCTCCAGACACATTCAAGCACTTCGATACCCTTCCTCTAATTCTAACTGCCAGTCTGTGAGTGGTTTTGTAAAGAGAAGAACAATTCTAGTAGGAGTAATAGAAGTCTTCTCTCTTCTCTACATTACCCGTTAGAATATCTATATCCTTGGGAGAAGGCAGTAATTTAATCTGTGATTCTCAATCAGATCTGAGTTCAGACAAACACCCTAACAGGTGGGATGTAGAGCATATGAAGGCTGGAAAATTTATGGATAGGATATCTGTATGTTGGAGATACTCCATTTTGTATAAGACATCATCACTCAGAGACACCACTAACTTGACAGTATTTAGTTCAGACAACTTTTCAAGAGCCACTAGATTTAAAAGCACTGATACATACTGGCACAGTAAAAGGTAAATATGACCTTCTGTTTCTATGAAGTTAGAATGCTAATCTAGGAACTGGGAGAAAGTTAGGAATTTAAGCAGGGACTGCTGAATTTTGTATAAATGTCAGGAGCACTGGATTAAGCAGTCAACAATAGTAATTAAATTTTCAAATTCTGGTAATGAGCATATTTGGCTTTCACTCACATAATTTTGAAGTGAGTGAAAATATATTTTTTGAGGAATTTATTTTTTGTCAAATCATCGTCAACATCATTATCATCATCATCTCTACTCATCTCTGCTCATCCAATGACAGGCTCAGCCACAACTTTCAATGGATTAGGATGGAACAGAATTAAAGGATACTGTTGGGAGTAATTGGCACAATAAGAGTGGTTGACACAGGGTAGATTTGTTTTTACGCCATGGAATGCATAAATGCAGATTTGTAAAAAAAATGTTAAATAACAGAATCACAGAATATTAGAGGTTGGAAGGGACCTTGAAAGATCATTGAGTCCAGGCTCCCTGCCGCAGCAGGATCACCTAGGGCAGATCACCTAGGAACACATCCAGGTAGATTTTCAATGTCTCCAGAGAAGAAGACTTTCCCGTCTCTCTGGGCAGTTCTAGTCCTCTGTCACCTTCATGTTCATGTGCAACCTCCTGTGCTCCAGCTTGCACCCACTGCCCCTTGCCCTGTCATTGAACATCTCTGAGAAGAGTCTGGCTCCATCCTCCTGACACTCACCCTTCATACATTTATAAACATGAATGAGATCACCTCTCAGTCTCCTCCAAGCTAAAGAAACCCATCTCCCTCAGCCTTTCCTCATAAGGAGGATATTCCACTCCCTTTGTCATCTTTGTGGTTCTGTGCTGGACTCTTTCAAGCAGTCTCCTGAGGTCCTTCTTGAACTGAGTGACCCAGAACTGGACACAATATTCCATATGTGCAGCTATTCTAATTCGGATAGTATTATAGTATTTATATCATTTTGATGGGGCAATATCTTTTGCTAAGATTTTTAGAAGTGATTTTTCGTGATGCTTATAGATAGAACTTTGAGTTCTCTGCTTTCCATACCTGAAACAGATCAAGATGTCTAAATATCAGAAGGCATACAGTCTTCCATTGCCTGCATTCAATTAGCACCTCTTGTTTGCTCTAAAGCTTTGTATGTACCTATATGATCGAAGAATTACTTTGCCTTAAGCAGCACTGCCTTCTGTACACCTGAACTTTGTTATGATGTAGACATGAAAGACTCATTCCAAGAGGACTCGAACTAGTAACTTACATCGGACAGTCTTGTGAACTGGCAACAGACAGTTCAACCTATGCCAAGCCACAGACCACAGTTGGGAAAAGGAGATCTGATTACTGTGGTGTGTGCACTTGGGATGTTGTTTAGAGGTTGGAACATTCTGATGGGACCCAATATATATGGTTTTAATCATTGCCCTTTAGATAATTTATGTATATTACATTACGTTTGGGATATAATAATAATAGTAATAGCAATAACAATAATAACAACAACAACTACTACTAGTACTACATAAATTATTCACTCAGTATGTAGTAGATCTAAAACTCACTTTTCTACCTGGATGCTTTTGGTTCACTGTCAACCCCTCTAGCCTTGTTGTGAGAACATTTTCTTGAGATATGAAAGCTGGGGATTTATGTTAGAGTTAAAGGGAAATAAATATTTATCTCCAATATATATCTATAAAATGGGCTATATTCAAAGGGTAGATAGCATCAAATGTGCTTTGAAAATGAGCCCTGCTTCATCATTTATGTGTTTAGCCTAAGGAAAGAACTTAGTACTTTAATCCAAAACATTCAAAGAATCCTCTTTACATTAAAAATAAAACAAAATAAACCCACAAAAATAGTAATTGGTCAAATACACCTAATAATCTTCTTCTAGATTCTCTAGACTCCTCCAGCCCTTCATACTAAGAATGTGTGAGCCATGAATAGCTAAACTTTGCCATGTTCAGTGACTTTCTGCATTACCTGTACCATTGATCTGCACCCCCACCAACTGGTGACACCTGTACTTGTAAACAGTCAGGGAACACTCATCATCTCAAAGGAAAAACTGACATAGGCTGACCACATTCATACAACAGTCTTGAACTTGAGACTATGCCTGGAATGGTATTCTTAAACCCACAGATAGAATAATGGCTTTTTCATTTTCTTTATTTTTCAATTAATATGTCTCGAATAATGAAAGAACGTTCCAATCCAGAACATTGTTTTCAGAGCATGTTACTGGGGACGTGTTATTGGTTGTGGGATGTCGTGGACAGAGTTTATGAGTGTGTTTAAGGTGCATTGTTAAAATAGTGCTGGACATGGGAGGGATGGGTAGTAATTTAGTGGAGTGCAGCAAGGTGGAGAGAGTCATGGATATGGCTCTTGGCTCATGCAGTCCCAAGCATTTTCTAGAAGAGTGCTAGATGGTACAGATGAATACAACACCAGAGTATGTTAATTATTAAGTAGTATGAATGGTTGGGTTCAGAGTTTGAGCTTGCTCGCTAAGTCCTACTTTATTTAGCTCTGTAGACATAGCCAACTGAGATAAGGTTTTACTGCTAGACTCATTTTCTCCTAATCCAAAAAAATGTTCAAACTTAACTAGACAAGGAGACAGAGGCAGATAACATCAGGCTGTTTTCAATAATAAGGATTGAGCAAAGGTAGAAGAAAATACTTGCTTTTCCCATTCACAGCTGAAATAACCTATGATTTTTACCCTCTACTACATATTCACGTTCAGTGCATTTTATTAGAGCTAGAATGATGCAGAAACATCAAAACAAAAGTAGAAAGTCAAATGGGAAAACAGATCCTAGATGTTCAAAGGAAGAATTATGAAGTCGTTACAAACCTAGAACCATACAAATGAGTGAAGAGGATTCTTAAATTGGACTTTAATAAATATAGGGAAGACTGCAAAGGTACCTTCATTGAAATCCCACAAGAGATCTTTAAGAAAGACTATTGATGTTAATATTGTGATACTACATTTTATTCATGTTTGCTTTAAACTGAATATCAAACTCCTAAATGAATTTAAACATGTCAGTAAAACAGAAAACTGTGCTGACTTTCTTAAAATGAACTGAGACATCTTTGACCAATCATAGTGTCTAAATCTATTAGTCTTAAAAAATATGAAAACTAATGACATCCTGTTTCTTTAAAAGGTCTTGAAGTAATGTGCCCACAAAATACAATAAAATAATAACTTTCCAGATCTGTTCAGATTATTAAAAAGGAAATATAGTATAGTTACTTCTGAGTTATGATTTTTTTTACATTACCACTTTATTCTACGTGATGATTTTGTAGATTTAATAATAATAATTATTATTATTGTTATTGTTATTATTATTATTACAACAATGATACAGTAATAAGAATAATAATTCTTGCTCTATTTTTTTTTCTTTGAGAATGATTGTAGATGATTCACTAATGGCAACTGAAATGAAAAGAGACTGCAAATAGCAAGGTTACAAAACAAAGTACTAATACATGTCCTATAATGTGGTACCAAAAGCAAAGTAAAATAATTGTAATTATATTAAAATTAAAATGTAATAGTGTTTTTAAAATGCAAAACAACATTGCTGTTATTTGAATAAATAAATTCTTTTCATGTCATTTTCGTCACAACATTCTGTGCTGTTGGTTTGGTGAAGTATTTGTTGAAATGAATGTTAAATCACTTTCATAAACATTGTAGGTGATTATCAATAACATGCTTATGCTATTTATTTCAGTAAGACAAATGTAGTACTGAGACTACACCCTCAACCAGGTACAAGGTCTACAGTAGAAATGCAGCTCTGTAAAGGACTGAACTGGCAGATCGCTGCCTGTGCAATGATTTCACCTTTCAGTTCTATTATGATTTTTCAGAATTACTTCACAGAATTATGGCCTGAAGCAAAGAAGTGCTGATCAAGCCTTTTGTCATTGCAATGGAAATCATCAGCCCACTGGTTTTAGAATCCCACGGACATGACTTTATAGTGTGACTCTAAGAAATACTCTTTCTAGCTTTTCAAAAAGGGTGAGCAAATCTGTGATAAATGCTTGCTAAGAAATCAAGAACACAAGTTTGGAAGGAGGAATAAGATAAACACATTTAATTTCTTTGATTATCCCCACACTATACTTCCAGCAAAGGTAATAGATTGTTGGTTTTTAGAACATTAACAACACTATAAAGCTGCAAAAGTGCTGAATCAAATACATTATTTATTAACAAAGATGGCAGTAGGAAAAGCTTGAGTGGTAGCTTTATATCCTGTATTAACATCTAAAGATAAAAGTTGGAGAACAAATCTATCCTAAGGGCTTCATACCATAGAGACCTCTCAGGTTGTAGCCCAGGTACTGGGTACTGACAATCCTTACAGATTCAAGTCTCTACTCTGTGTAGGAGAAACAGTGATATACTGCTTCTTCCAATGTCAGATTAGTAACACAAAACTCAGTAAACTGTATTAAATATAGTGCACATACACAGTGTTAAAAAGCTTTTACATTGTCTTGTTTAAAAAGATCACTGACATGCATAGATAAGATGATGGTGATCAGCCTCAGCCACCCAGTCAAGTAATTTATTAAGATCATGGCTTTGTCAAGATTCTGCTTGCTACTGTTTTATGAGTTGCTTTCTCTGAGATCCTAAATCTTGAGGAAATATAATTTAAATTATTCTTCTCGCCTATGTGCAGTTCTTCATCAATAGAGAAAAATACTGGCCCTACGTGACCATGACAATTTTGTACTGTAATAGGACGCTGACATGTGGTGTTACAGGACCACTGAAACTGGAAAAACCCTCCTTGCTTCTTTTAAGATGCAAGGGAAGGCAGGGAGCATGCACAGATGAAGTGTAGAGATATCACTGTGGTTGAAGTAAGAAGGCCAAAATACGCTGACTAGGGCTGTAAGGGGTTGCTATGAGACTTGGTGATGAAACATCTTTTGAATCCATTCGCTTCATCAAGAAAATGCTTCATGAAACAGATGTCTTGACTCAAGGTGCTTGGGCTGGAATCCCTTGACAGGGTACATGTGAATCATTTTTGGGAGAAAAGGAAAAAAAGAACCAAACAGATTAATAATAAGGAATAGGACAGCTCAACGATACATAAATGTTTACCTAAAGTAGGCCACACTCTACCTCCTGATTCATGTGATTCACATTGGAAAGCAAAACATTGGTCTCATTCTGCCTTTAAGGGCAGAAATCTCATTTTGAGAAGCTCTGATGAGAAGAAACCATTGTTATGGGGGATTGTGTAAATAAGCCTAGCAGATGACTGTTGCAGATGAATTTGTGCCAGAACTTTGAATAATTGTCATGTTTCTAAGTATCTGGGAATGAGTATTTGGCTGCATGTATTTTCCTAGATGACATAAATGTCTCTTATTTAACAGTAGCTCTGGTAAACCTACTTTTCATCTCATGGCAGTATACCCACAATAGTCTTTTGCTAGCTAATAAATTGAAGTATTGAGTCATAGGGGTTTTGTTATGGCCATACTCATGGAAACTATTTCACTGGATGTCTCTCAGTAAGCAAAGGAATGGCCCTCTTGACTTCAGAAATGTAAAGTGAAGCTTTTGTTTGCTTCCTGTTTAAGATAGCTACAATCTACAAACAGCTCTGACCTTTTGTCTCTTGGGTAATAATTCCACCATTTTGTAATTTTAATTTTAGTTTAATCCTTAAGGAAACCCAAATGTAAGGATCAGTAACAACTGAAATCATATTTATTTAATAAATTTTGAAAGCTACAGAAATAACGATTTATACCTATTAGGGAGCTGATTTTTCTGATTAACAAGTTAGCAATTCCTACTATCCATCACTATAAGCAATATTAATACATTGTTAGTACATTGTAAAAATTGTGAATGCAAAGCTTCATATTAAACATCAGCATATTTTATGACACAGTTTTTTATCAGTAAATTTTCTAATATGGTAACAGGGACTAATATGGTAACAGGGGTAATTGTAAAAATGAATTATACCACATAGGTACTAAAATCTACAAAACCCAAGGAGTGGGTGCTTGGAGAGAAAAAAAAATCGATGAAATAATTACTGACATAATAATGAATTTGAACAAACAATTCTATAACTGTTTTCTTTCTTTGTTTGTTTGTTTGTTTCTGTTTGTGAATTATTTCTACACAATAAAACTCAGCAGAACAGCATACAAAGAAAAGGACAAATAGATGGATATGTCTACAACCATTGTGCCAACATACTTCTGGAACGTTCTGAGCAGCCAGAGAGTGATCTATGTGACATTGCTAAAAACTGCAGATGCCCTTGGCGGCTAGTAATGGCACAGAAATGCATATGGAAAAAAAGACAGTCTTACAGTGGTGTGCACCACTGTCACTGTTATTATCTGGAAGGAGATCTTTCGGTTAGTTTTCTGGTAATCTGAGCTTGATGCTCAGTAATTGTCAGAAACCAATTGCTGTGATATAAAAGTGGTAATAGCAAACTGTATATATTTTATGAATTTCTGGGAATGTAAAACCATAAAAGCCTCAAAACTTGTAAAAAGCATGGAGTAGGATGTGTGGTATGATAGAAGGTAAGGAAGAAAAAAAAAAAAAGGCAAGTGAAAAATTGCCTGAAGACCTTGAAGTTTCCAAGTTCTGGTTGGTTTACTTTCTGATCTATAGTTTTTAGTGTACGTACTTGGCATGTTTCTTTATCAAAAGGACAAATAATGTTCCGTATATGCTGTGATGCTTTTTAGTATTGTATGTATGTTCTCTAAATTAAGTGTTTTAAAATTAGACACCTCAGTCTTAGCTATTCACTTTAGCTATGCTATTTAATCAAGAGAGGAAAACAGACACTACAGAAGGATTTCATATCACCCTAATATAGCAATCCAAAATTGCTCCAGTTAAATGTCCTTGAGATGTCTCTTTCCATTCATTAATTTTAAAGATGGCTTGGAGTGACTACCTCAGTCACAGTAAGGTGCTACCTACTTGTATTTCTGCCATATATATGTCCATGCTTATTTGCTATGTGCATAGCATGCCTATAACGTATAAACATCTACATAAAATATACATATAATAGCTGAAGGACTTTGGGTCTTTTTGTTTTGATATATGCATAGAGATGATAATTTTTTGATCTCCAACATTGTCCAGAAGAAACCTTTACAAAGATAAAAATTGATCAAGTTATTACTTTTCTTTAGTCATGCCTAGCTTGTCATCAATTGTTGCCAATTATTGCAAACCTCTAAGGAAGGAGAAATTGACTAGACAGTAGTTTATACAATAAGAATTTTAAAAAAAAGAAACCTCAAACAAAACAAACACACAAACAAACAAACAAACCCCAACCCAAACCAAACAGAAACAAGCCCACAAAAAACAGGGATGTAAAACGATTTCTAGGACTAATTTGCAGTAGCTATGAAGAGAGGATAGTTTCATATCTACTGCTCACCTCTGTACAATATCTACTTATCTCAAAGAAGCTTGTACTGTTTCAAGAGATGTTAGTAATTACAAAGTAAAACATGTTTTCAGTGGAGTATGATGATATGAATAGAATCTGAAGACATGAAATAGTAGTAATGGCTAAAAAGTTATAGGTTATTGAAATAGTTTTTCAGTTACCTTTTGAAAAAATCATAGCATCATAGAATAGTTTGGGCTGGAAAGGACCTCCAAAGGTCATCTAGTCCAATCCCCCTGCAGTGAGCAAGGATATCATCCACTAGATCAGGTTGCTCAGAGCCTTGTCATGCCTGACCTTGAATATCTCCAGGTTAGGGACCTCAACTACTTCCCTAGGCAATCTGTTCCAGTGTTCATGGTAAAGAACTTTTTTCTAACATCCAGTCTAAATCTGCCCTTCTCTAATCACTCCAGGCCTTTGTAAACAGTCCCTTTCCACCCTTCCTGTATGCCCCCTTCAGGTACCAGATATCTGCCGCCTGCGTCATTGGCATTTAGGTTTGACAGCATTTCCTCTCACCAAGTAGTAGGTGTGGTAAGGTGTTTCCTAGAGTTAAGAATCATGTTTTAAAGTCTGAGTACATACTTGGTTGTAAAGATTGTAACTAAAGTTCAAAACTTGTTGTAGTAGTAAAAGCTTGTTATAACCCAGAAATCTCATTATATGTTTGGGTAAGATTTTGCTACATGGTTTTATTGGTATAAGGTTGTAATATTTCCATTTTTATTGTTGCTTGAGAAATCTGTTTCTAGCATAGTGTTTGTTCATGGTGCTACTAACGCATTGTAAGTACATAAGATTTGTCCTTCAGAGACTCCATAGCCTTCCTGTCAGTTTTTGGAGTGATTTAATGAAATTATTGTTGACTTTAGTGTGCTTAATGGTCTGGAACCTTTTTATATTAACCATTTGCATATTCCTAATGGAAAAACTGAGGCATTTCTCTGTCAGCTGTTTGCCAGTCATAAATGTCACCTTACAGCGTTTGGACAGAAAAGCTTTTTTCCCCATATTCCCTTATCATATGTTTTTGCTTCCTGCCTTTCTTAGCTCAACACTACTAATGAGAAATGAGGGGCATAAATATGCCTTTTATTGTATATTTATGCGCAAGGGAATAATGTTGCAGACCTGGTCCTGTTATATTCAGTAGGAAAATTCCAACCTAAAAATACAGGAGTTTGATCATGTTCAGAGAAAGAACAGTCCTGCATTAAAGGAGAAAAATAAAAGTGTCAAGAGTGAATGCAGATTCAGACATGGAAGAATATTCAGTAGAATTAATGAACGTTATCCTTTTTATTCTTAAATAGTGAAACTTGGAATAAAAGTTATTTCATTCCAAGCCATTTTTATTCTCTACGTCCAGTAAGAACTGGAGAGTGATTTATGCTATTAAAAAAAGGGAAGCCATGTTTGTGTTAGAATCAGAAATATGAAATGCATGGCAATTTAATTCTTGGAGTGCCTCTTTTGTTATGACAACTATTACATTTGCATTTTATTAAGTAAGAAAATTTATCTGCTATTTAGTTTAGTTCTGTTTAGAGATGCAAATTTGCTGAAAGTTGGCACATAAGATACAAGGAAAGTTTTGTAAGATTTTTATGGGATTTGGTGAACCAAGATCAAACATTAGATCTGTACTGAAGATAAAGGGTAGCATAGCTTTTGTTGTACTTCCTTATCTTATATGTTCAAGGTGCTTAAACCTTATCTATAATCCCTACAGCTTTATTTTCTAAATATTTTTTATTTGACAGAAGTTTTATCTGAACATTTGATGTTCACACTTATTTTTCAAACATTTCCTTTCACATCAGTGTGACCTATGTGTGGTCTCCATTCTTCAACTTTCTATCATGGAAATTTGCTAATATTTCCATTAAAATATTTTTTCACTCGTGTCCTGTCTTAAAGAGATAATTAGCCTTACAAATTAAATTCTGGTAATTTATTTCCCTCCTCAACAGATTGCTTCATTGCTACAACATAATGAAGTGTAAATACTTCACAAGCATGGCTGTAAACAGAACTTGGTTCATAAGATGTTGTCTTCCCCTTCCAAGGGAAAAGACAAAGAAAAAAAGTAATAATGCTCCACTTCAGTTTGCAACTCTACTTTTGAAACTAGCCATTTATGCTGAGGGATATGCAGTCCAGAGCTCTGCCTGTCATCATTTTTTGTTTGTGTCGTTTCCTAAAAGAAGAGTGCTGACTTCAAAAACCTTTGCTTCTGTTACATATTTCCTGAATTGAACACATGGGTAGTCTCAATAAGAAGTCTCAACAGCTGTCGTACAGATACTCAGTTCCCTAGCTTTTGACAAACTGCAATATTAATCCAACATTTTTCTTCTCTTTTTATGAAAAACTATTATTAGCTAAATTGAAAATGAAAAATACTCCTGTGACAAGTATGGTCAGTCTCACTCCTAAATATAATTTAGGTATTGCTGTTATGGCTATTATGAAATTTCTAGGAATTAATAGTTCATATTAGAAAGAGATCTATTTCTATTCCATATAATTTTTTTAAAATTATTATTTTGCACTAGAAATATTCAACAAGAATGTGATTTGCAAGTATTATTCTTTTTTTATGTTACAATGGAGTTTTTTTCTGTTCACACATATGTACATATATATATATATATATAGATATA
>WBNM01013033.1:7851-82891 GCA_013399055.1 Ramphastos sulfuratus | reverse complement strand
AGAGCCCCAACTCTCTCAGTCTGTCCTCACAGGAGAGCTGCTCCAGCCCTCTGATCATCTTCATGGCCCTCCTCTGGACCCACTCCAACAGTTCCACGTCCTTCCTGTGCTGGGGGCTCCAGAACTGTACACAGTACAATCGGTACAAACTTGAGCATAAAAGATTTTATCTCAATATGAGGAAAGACTTCTTTACAGTGAGAGTGACAGAACACTGGAACAGGCTGCCCAGAGAGGTTGTGGATTCTCCTTCTCTGAAGACTTTCAAGACTCACCTGGATGCAATCCTGTGCAGACTACCCTAGGTGATGCTGCTTTGGCAGGGGCGTTTGGACTCAATGATCTCTGGAGTTCCCTTCCAGCCTCCAATGTTCTGTGATTCTATGATTCTGTGAGAGTTGTCAACCGGTTGAAGCTCCAGGTATAATCTCAGAGGATAAACTGTGTCTTATAGAATATTTAGTCTTCTGCCATCACAAAAGTATATTCTTCTGTTTTCTGGTTTTAAATGCTGAATGCTATATTTTCAAGGAGATTATATGTAGTTGCAGAATTTCAAAGCAGCTGGGTTTTGTGTCTATATGCTATTAACGGAGAAATACAAGCACTAAGTATCAAAGTTAAAAAGGTTTCTTGTGTGTTTGTGTTCATTTTTGTCTTTTTCTTTTTTCTAACAGAAGAATGTTGTATTTGACAGGGTAAACACTATGTATTTGCACAGTTGATTAAATATTTTACAAAGAAAACATTTTCCATTGAGGTATTCTGGGATAGTTGGGAGAAATATTTACTTACATTAATGTTATGCTTGTAACTTTTTAGTTTGCTCTAGTACATAAAATGAAATCAGGTTTTACTTTCAGCAAGCAATAAATGTCTGCCTGCGACTATGCCTAAAATATATAAACCAGAAATGTTCAGTTTGAGTCTTTGGACACAAGTGTACATTCAAGTCCAAATAACCAGCATCTCCTTCCCACTTGTGACCTAGTTAACATAAAAAGAAATCTAGAAGTGTGGCCAAAGTAGGAGTGATGCCATGTATCCCAGCTCCCTAAATCAAAGAAACAGGTCTGCCGAACATAGTGGTTCCCTAAAATAAGCCAAACTGTACTAAGTTCAAGTAGAAAAAAAAACCAACAAACAAACATATTTTGACTAAATACATTCCTGTATTGAGATTTCAGAAAAATTAATTAATAAAAGGAATGCTGTTTTGGCAATATAGAACATTTCTGAAGTTTGGGTGCTTTTAAAACAAGAGTACATGCCAAATTGTAGCTGAATTGGTAATCACTCTCTTTTTGTTATGTTTCCAAGTTGTTTCATATCTCTATTTGAAATGCTGTTTGTAGAAAATAAAAGCTACTTATGGAGATTTTTCATATTCTTTTAAGGGACAGAGAACTTCATAACATGTTGGAATAGATAGTGTTGTAATATCCAAGCTGCTAACAGTATATGATAATTCTTTGGTATTATCTTTTCTGTTTCAAGGCAAATCTTCAATCTCCATGTCTAATTAGAAAGAGTTTGTGCAAAACAGACAGTTTGGAGAAGAGACTGTCCATCTTACTGACAAAAAAGAAATACCCAACTAAACAAGAATCACTCAGAATTTCTTCAATGCAAGATACCTCCAATAACAGATTGAAAACATATCTGGAGCTATTGTGGTCTTCTACAGCATAAC
The DNA here is from genome assembly GCA_013399055.1 of Ramphastos sulfuratus. Taxonomy (NCBI): domain Eukaryota; kingdom Metazoa; phylum Chordata; class Aves; order Piciformes; family Ramphastidae; genus Ramphastos; species Ramphastos sulfuratus. Next base: position 81,198 of record WBNM01013033.1, on the reverse strand, counting down.
CTTCTCATGAACATGACTGATAAACTGGTGGCAAATGAATAAGGAGAAGGCTGAGACACTCAACAACTTTTTTTCCTCTTCACTGACAAACTCTCTTCCCACACCTCCCAAGCCAATGGACTGCAAGATACAAGATGGGGAAATTGAAGAAAGAAGATCAGGTTCTTGACCACCAGAGAAACCTGAGTATATATATAAAATAGTCTATGGGATCTAGCAAGATGCATCCCAGAATCCTGAGGAAATTGGCTGATGATTCTAAGATGACTTCCTGACTACTGGAACAGGTACAAGTGCAGTAGGCAGACTACTTGTCATTATTGTTCACGGATGAAATTGGAGTTTCAAAGAGAAACACAGCAAATAATGAAGAATATCATTCCACATTTTGTCATTCTTCAGTGGACTTTCAGAATTGAGCACAAACATAGTATTTTGTTTCAAGTTTCTCTAACTAGTTTTAAATTTGTCTTACATTAAAAAATATGTACTGCAGATATTGAAGGAGTGTGTCTGATGAACAAATAGTAATAACAAACACAAGTTATGTAGAAACCTCAAAAGATCTGGACTTTCAGAATTTCTGGAATTTGTGAGATCTTGTTCAAAATTTTCTCAACGTCTTTTTCTGAAAGTAGGTCTGTGACAATAACCTGAGCATAATACAGTGATCCTGTTTTTTAAACTATTTTACCCATCTTCTTTTCCACCATACTTTTCTCCCTGATTTTAAGGAACTGATCCCTGACTCATACCTATATAAGGAATCTGCAAATTTACAAAGAACCGACATTTCCCATCCTATTTCCACATGAACTTTGCCTTAACAAACATCTTGGACCTGATTTCATTCTCAGAACCCATGTAAATTATTAACATTGTCAGTCTTAAGTGAGACAGCCAGTCCTCCAAATCAAATATAATCTGAACACTGAAGTTTGGTGTTTTTTCCATCTGATTTTCTTAATGTGAAAGATAGGCTGGGAAATTGGATAGATGCTACACATTTTAAGTTTATTCTGTTGCATATTTTTCCTGAGGCCATTAAGTAATCAGTGTATGGTCTGTGACACAGGAATATGGATTATTTCTGTCACACACTCCTTCATGTACTACTATCCAAATATATCATTACTGTGCACCAGGATCTTGTAGGTATCTAGATGTAATAGATGGATAAGAATAAAATATTACAAAATTTATCAGCAGTAATATTAAGCAATGATTAGAGATTTGGAATCAACTCAGAGTTCTGCTGATAACTTTCCACAGCTCTCTGCCCCACCTTCCTGTTTTCATAAAGTAATAACCTACTTCCATTCCAAAAGTAGTGAGTTTTCCTCATGGGAAGATTTGTCTGAATGATGGAAAGAATGATAGCAGTAACCTAATCACATTTCTGTTGCAGATGCATTTACATGTAGGTACAGTTTCACGGGTATTGCAGTTATTATGTAATATCTGCCACATTTGTGTTTTAAAAAAGACATTGCTCTTTCAATTCAGTACAAGTACTTTCAGTACAGTACAGGAACTGTTTCATGAATGCTGAGTTAAAGTTGCCTGTGGGTTTGTGCCCTACATATGGAATAGGGTCAATGAAATTTAACCTTTTAAAACCAGAAAATTCTGAATTATAGAACATGAAGTAATCTCCCATTTTAGAGCAATGCCCTTAAAAGTTTGCAGTGCACATATTCAAACCAAGTCTTTGCCTACAGGGTCATATTTCAGAGGAAACAGTGCCCCTGGTAAATTTAGGACAGTGCCTAGCATATTTTATTGGTTTTCTAAAGATAAAAGTTGTGACTAAGTGTGGTTGAAGCTACCCCCACATGGGTCACAGCTGGGAAGAAACCCTAAATATTCTGTTTTACAATCTCTTTCATACACTTTCATAACTTATTTTTCTGCAGGATTCTCACTCTCACAACACTGAAGATGCAAGAAAAGGCTTGTGTTTCTTTGCAGTGATATTGAATTAAGACACACATACATATCTTTCTCCTTGGATAAACCTAGTACTGGCTTAGACCCAGATCTCCTCATACTGCCAAGCTGCTACAACTAATCCCTTCAACATTTAGTATCACTGCACATAGTACAACAGTGAATCCAGCTGAAATGCATGTGGATTTTTGCTAGCTAAGGAGGAGGAGTAGAAACAATGCTTCACTGACATGTATTTTAGTTTTGGTTGTTTTACATTTTTGTATCTAGATGTGTAAGTCACATACACAAGTCATTGCTTCCTGGTTTTAGGATATCTGAAAGACACTGCATTAAACATTTTGGAAAGGAATATGACTGTACTGATACGTAAAAACCTGGTAAAATACAGTGTGGTCAGCTATTTATTGTGTACCACAGGCTTCAGATCCAAACAAACACGATTTCGCTGCATGCCAAGGTAAGTTGCTAAGAAACATTTTACACAGTGTGGAGAAATGGAGAGGGAAGGATTATGTGTCGGTTTTGAGCTTCTATATGTACTTGGGGATACGCAAAATGATATGGAACAGAGCTAAGTGAGAAGAATTCATGGGATTCTGCAAGAAAAATAAGGTAAATTTAGATGTTTTCATGATGTAAAACTCTGGGGTTGTGATCTGAAGTAGATGACAGACACAAAAGTTTTCTCTGTGATGTTGTCAGCAGAGGGATTATAGCTGTTCTGGGACTAAGCAATGGGAAACAGCAACATTGTGAATATCAGAGGGAATGAGATCAACAACAGAATCTACAAGAATTTTAGCAGTTTAGCTGAAAACATTTTTTAAAACCCCCAGCTTTATAAATTTATTTTGAACTGTGGCATTGTTTTGTATGAAAAAAACTAAACATTTTTGGTTTGTTTGTTATGTTTTGGTTTTTTGATATCTGGGATTCAAGAAAGAAACATATTGCCAAACTACCAGTCACCCAGCAAGAGATGAAAAGAGACTATAACTGATCAAGATTTTGGTAGGGCCTGTGAAACCAAAAATAGAATAAATGTTAGAGAAAATGCATCATTCATCTCTGGAGCGGCTGTGCTGATCCAATGACATTGTACAAGGGATGATTACTGATGAGGTGATAAAAGGCAGTAGGAAGCCATAAATAAAGTTATCTAAAGAAGGTCATAAGCATATGATTCATCAGAAAATGAGAATCCTTAGAAACACTTCAGTTTTCAAACTGTTGTGCAAGGCTTCCTCTAGGAAAGGACTTTGTGAGTATGGAATCAAAGCAGGTCCTAGTTCCCTTCAGATAACAAAAAGAAAATGAGACTATGTAGTTTAAAAAAGAAAAAAAAGATCTTAAAATAATCCTTAAATGACTTTAGTAAAGTTGTGAAATTTTATAACATTATGAAAATTAAATGACAGACTGCCACACAGTCTGGATCATAACATACAAGATAGGTGCTTTCAAGTTTCAGGATAATTACAAATGTATCCCTAGTTTCTACCTTGAGGAACTGTGTCTGAAATTGCACAGCAGTAATTAATAGAATAACTCTATCTATAAGACTTTTTTTTTCTTTAAGAAGCAACAAAAAGGAGAGAAAGCAAAGGAGCAAACAAAAATGACAGATGTTTTTTAGACATTGATTTGACTGCACAAAACCATTGGAGTTCTAGAGAACATGCACAGCCTAAAATTGTGAACTCCTGAGTTTACAACATCCATTCACTAATGTGGATATTTCGTGCTGATATTTTGTGTTGCATGTTGAAAAAGCAGTTCTGTTTGTTCTTTATCTTCTTTTAATCTGAGATAACTCCTTCATGGCATTTTTCAACATTGTTAACAAAGAGAAGTGTGTGTTACTTTTAGATAACATGGACAAGTTTGAAGTTTCATATAGGGAAAAAGAACATTTGAGGTCATATTACTAATACTATCTTTGATTGCTGTTCTGTTTAGAAATTGTAGCCAGTGCTTATGCTTTTTAAAGCATATTGTAGATATGATTCACTGTAAAAGCAGAAATAAATAAAAGGATTCTGTATTTTCAAACCCCTATGGTTCAATGATTCTGTGATAAAGCTAGTGACTATTCCTAAACTCTGAAACAGCACATTTTATTACATTTTGCAAAGAAAACTGAGCAAACTAGAATGTTTATTGGTTGGCATTAAANCACCTTCTCCCCACCCCTATACCTTACCCCAAGGTTTGCCTTATGCGTAAGGAGAATTTTGAGGATCGGCCAGGGGGGATTAGAAGAAAAAGTGGTTAGTGAAATTAATTGGCAGAGAGGAGAAGCCAGAAGCTGCTAGACCGAGACGCTGCGGCCCAGAGACTGACTTATCTTTTGTTTGATTTTTTTTATTCCTAAACATCTCATCAAGCGTATGAGTGAAGTAGACATCACCATTGTTTTCCTTTCACAGTCTATAATATAATTTTCTCTATTAAAATATTCCAATTAGCCTCAAACCAGCACACAGGTATTATTTATCATTCATACCAATGAAAGAAATGACCCTAAATCATGGAAGGAACTACCCACTGAGCTTGGATTACTTTTCAGAGTAACTCATAAGCTAGCAGCCTTTGGAATTGAGTGTATCATCACAGACAATAGAGTGATAGCAGCTAAAATAAAATACGTGATTATATAGGGATTTGTAGATATCAAGAGTACTTTATAGAGTGTTAGTCTCACCTACGTGAGATTCCCTGGGAAAAGGTGAATATTGACAGAATGTGCAAGTTTCTCCCTTGAATTAGCTTTCACTTGTGTAGTTTAGGAGTTGTATCTGTCAGTAATCAAACCTCAGATGATCCCTTTGGTCTGGCTGTGCATCATCTGTGGTGTGAATCAAGTAAACAGAATTAAATGTAACCAGCAGTAAAGAGGTGGATTGAAAGGCAGCCATGTCCCAGCCTACCTCATTTATCTGTTTTGAACAATGAAGGCTTTATTTAAAAAAACTCTTCCAGATAATAGAGGATTTGACAGTCTTAGGGATCTACATTTTAGTGGTTGTCTACATCAGTGCAAATTCTTAATCAACATATGCTACACCTTTATGAAACTGAGCTTGAATATGTAGTTCAATCAACTTCTGCATATTAAGAAACTCAGCCTGTTCATGAGACATCTATAAAAGAGAAAACCATATTGAAAATATTACATCATCAGTAATAATTCATTTTCAAGAGATTAATTACCGAATCACACAGAATCACAGAATGTTAGGGGCTGGAAGGGACCTTGAAAGATCATCCAGTCCAACCCCCCTGCCAGAGCAGGATCACCTATAACAGGTCACGGAGGAATGCATCCAGGTGGGTCTTGGATATCTCCAGGGAGGGAGACTCCACAACCTCTCTGGGCAGCCTGTTCTGGTGTTCCGTCACCTTCACAGTGAAAAAAATCCTGCTCATGTTTACATTAAACTTCCTATGCCTCAAATTATAATGAAAATGAATTGGCCACATTCCAGTTGAAAGGAATACACATTTTTTAATTATTAATATCTCTCACCTATTTTTTCCTTCTGATTATACTTTGAGTTCTTGTCTGTTACTGTACCTATTTTTCCTTTGAGAAAACAGCAGTGAGGGGAGGAAAGGAACATGAATATTACTGACTCTTCCACACCGATTTTTGTCTCCCTGAAAGAAAAAGTGGCCTGACTCTAATTCCTTATGCAGATAGCCATTTGTGCATGTATATTGATTTAGGCAAATTTCCTAGATGATGTCAGCTATTCTAGCCTGCTGAGGGATGATATTGGTAACTTATTAATAGTATCTGTCCCTCCTTGACATGGATGATCATAGCTATATTGTAAATAATGGTCTTGTTCAACACATAAAGATTCAGACTGGGAAGGTGTGGAATCGTGGATGATACTAGGTAGAAAGATACATAAGATCTTGGTAAGACAGATTTCAGATTTCATAAATGGTTTGGGAAAACAAACAAACTAACTAAAAACAAATTCAGAGGCCAACAGATCAGACTTGTTCTTTTTTTTTTTTTTTAACCTCCAAAAAGACTATACATAGCAGGGCAAAAGTCCTCAGAGATGGAAAATATCTTCCCAAGACATCTTTAGTAGAAGATGTGACATATCAGCAGAATATGAGAGACATAAAAGAACCCAATCATTCTATAATATGTGCAATAAAACCAGTCCTTCCATGCTCAGAAGAAAACTCTTAATGATAATTTAGGTAGATTAGTTATGTTTGGCATTCTAGAGAGTTCAAGAACATGCTGAATGGATTATTTCTTCAGTAGGCAGATTTCAATGGGTGGAGAGGTTCACAAGGAACAATTATGGTGAAAAAATATCAACCTGTTAAGGAAGACATTTTGTGGCAAACAATATGTGTGAAATGTCCTACACTGACTGTGATATTCTTCTTCCTTTAAAAATGTTTGTAAGTTTTTAATATTTTGTTTGGGCAATTGCGGCTCTTCTGGCTTACATTTGGAGTTATGCTTTGAACTAGAAGTAAAGTCCAAAAAATTTTGAATAGTTGAAGCTATTCAAATTGCTTAAGGTATGGCACAGAGAATAGTCTAATGCAGTATAGTATAAAGCAGTACAGAAAAATAACCAGACATTCAGATAGGTTCTGAAAATGGCTCATGTAGTAGATTAAATATGCACCAAAAATATAAGGTTACAAATGCAATAACGTTAGGAGAAGTGTCTTTTTATGGCATATGTATAGGTCTATACCTATAGAAAGAAATTTTGTGTCAACATTATGTTTTAGGGAAAAGTTTTATCTAGTCAAATTGCTTTCTTAAAGGCCTTTCTTAAAAAGTGAAAGTGCAGAACAGGTAAAAAATGACAATCAAAATATGGAGTTCAAAATTCTTTCACAATTCAAACAGAAGGCAACTGTCCTGACATTTGACCACAGCAAGTGTCACACAAAGCTGTCACCTGGTGATTGTAAGTAGGGCTTGGGGGCATGGTTGTGCAAAGACAGGGCGACTGCTTGAGACTTGTAGCATATACTTCCAAAACATAGACTGAATATGAGCATTGGTGTGTAGAAGCAGAAAAAGGATCTCCAGCTATACTGTACTCAAGGAAAGATATATGTTTGCTTCTATTTCCAAATCAAGACCAGGTTTGGTAGAAAAAGGTCATGGGTTTTGAAAGGCAAAAAAGAACTTAGAAAAGGCTCCTGGATTTCAGAAGCTTTTCTTTTTCATTTTCTATTATGTCATTTACAAGAAGAGATAAAAGAGGAAAAGACACCAGTAACAGAAATCTTGTTTTCATCTTGGGATAGAAATGAAACTGGAAGACATAGCAATTTGATACTGGAACTAGGTGATCCTGCTCAGAGAAACTGCTCCACAGGACTTGACAGTCATCTCTCAGAGGATATGGTCTTTCACTTCAGAAGCCACAACATAAAATCAAACTACCAAAGATACTGATGGCTAATAATATCTTACCCTTGTAACAACTTCAGAGATGATCTTGCTGATGTAGATAATACTGTATTTAAGAACTACAGACTTTATTCTTTCATGATTTCAGATGATCGATTGCTATTTTCCACACATGGTAGTACCAGAAAGACAAATAGTAGATATAAAATTAAATCAACAAAGTTTGTAGTTAAGGTGCAGAGTAGTATTCTTAAATTTAATCCTTTCATCTACTTCAGTGTTGTTTAAGTGATAAGACAAGGGTCAACAGGTATGAACTACAACATGGGAAGTTTCATTCGAACATAAGGAAAAACTTCTTTCCTTTGAGGGTGCCAGAAACCTGGAGGAGAGTGCCCAGGAAGCCTTCTCTGGTGACTTTATAAGCTTGTCTGGACACATTCCTGTGTAATCTGATCTTGGTGAAACTGTCTTGTTGGAGGACGAGTGATACTGGACTAGATGATCAGGCATGTGCATGGAAGTGCCATAAAAATGGGCAGAGACAGATAGTCACAAAGCATCAAACCTGTTAACACCATAGAAGTGGGTTTATGTGTATTTTGTTCAAATTCAAATAAAATGTAGGAATATGGGCAAAAAGCCATAGTGATCTTTGGAGAATTTTGGCTTATTCTGAGGAGGTGTCAGCTAAGCAAATGTAATGATATAAAGAATATGAAATGTGTTTTCAGAGCTTTCATCAAGGTGTGGGAAAGAGGTGGACTCCGCACCTGTCTTCTAAAAAAAGATCAAACTTTACAGTGCAAAAGAATCAAAAGAATTGCTGAGCAGTGAGACAGAGTAAATAAGTAGTAGTGTGTACTGTCCCTTTGGAAAGGATTGCTGAAGGACAAATAATGTGTAACTTTCCGTTGCAAGGCAACGCCTCTGGAATATTCTGGTAAAACTGGTTTGATGTCTGTACCCCGGGAGAGTCAATTTGGATACGAGGCCAGGTGCAGACCTTTTCTCTTCCCTTTCAGATCTTTAAAAAAATATTTGTAGCTTGTTTGAGAAATAACAAAGATATGCCTCAGAAATTAGTCCAGAGACAGAAATTTCATTACCTGAGGATAGGTATAAGTGCAGGTCTAGTTCCTGAATCACGAAGGCTATAGGAAGAAGTTGTGTCCACTGCACTGTCCTGCTGAGATAGCCACCTTTTCTGCCAAGGAAATCAAGGTGGGTCCTACAGAAAATGTGAGCCTGGAGTGAGCAATGGGGAACACCAGCCCATCAGCACCAGTGTTTAGTTCTCAGACTTCAACAGCCACCTAACACATTACTTTGCCCTGGAGGCTGCTCAGTTTCCATCTGTTTAATCTAGTTCTAGTTAACCTAATCTGACTGCACTCATATTGTATCTTTGTTTCATTATCAAACGCACTCTTCTCAGCTAAGCAGCCTGATTCCCTGAAGCCCTGCTAATTGAGAACTCTTTTCTCCCTGTTCTTTCTCACTGGGGATATCTTCAGTCCCATTTTTCTTTACAAGAGATTCTCTGCCACAATCTGCTCTATCATCTATTAATTTGCTCCCATTTTTCCTCACTGAGTCTTAGATTAGAATCTTCCCTCCTCAATTCTTAGGCTTCCTCCTCCAAATTTCTTGCAATCTGGAGAAACAGGATGTACCACAGACAGCCAAGAAGAGACAGACTCCTTTTCTATTTTCCAATTCTAGCATCTATGAAGTCCCACTCCCTACTTTCCTGACTGTGAAAACTGTTAAGTGGAAAAATCTGACTTTTCATATAGTGACTCAATAGTTTTGATTTACATTTGCATTATGTGAGCCTGTTTGCTAGCCCATAACTTATTTCAGAAGCTGTGAAAGAATGTACAGTCTGGAAGCACTCTGAAGACTGAGCATAGTCCAGGCTTGGCCAGTCTTACCTGGGGCCACCCACCCACACCTTACCTATTGCTCTGGAATCCTCATTTAAGCTCAGATAGGGGCTAGCAGTCTTGGTTTAAACTATTATTTAGTTGTACCTTTATTAAGACCTGCTTTTGGACCTGTCTCAAGGTTGCATCCCCTGCATAGACCCCAGCTCTGGTTCATCACTTGCTCTGTCTGGGGCTATATGAGGACTGTTAGCAACCCAGTACATGATCAGCCCTGGAAGGACAGTAAGCACTGAGGCTGATGTCGTTCTTGGATTCCCAGCCTTGAGGGAGCAGCTATCTCCTGCTGTGTCCTGACACCAGTTTAGTTTTAATATATTCAGTGTAGTCAGTTCGAAGGCTAAAAAAAAAAAAAAAAAAATTCTATATCAAATGTCAGTGTTAAAATGGAGCAATGATACCAAAAGAGTGCAACATTATCTTCAGTCATCCTTTCTCCCAACAGAGCTTCACAGTGTACAGCTCCATGGCAGCTCTAACATCACGAGGGAGTTATTTATGGAAGGTGCTGTGGTGGAGAAAAGAAAAATCCATCTCTTTGAAGATTTGGAACTGCTTATGCAGTTCTTCCATATGCTAGATATCACTTGTAGATGTTTGTCTTCATCATACACTTCTGTCTAATGTTGTACTGCTTTCTGCAGTGCACTGACTCTTCCAGCCCTTTACTTGGATCCTGACCTTGATTATACAACCTTTTAATGAATAATAAATGCAGGCTGAAAAGAAACCAACCAACCAACCAACAACAAAAAAACCCAAATCAACAATCAACCAACAACGACAACAACAAAAAAAACCCCACCCAAAACCCACCAAAAAACCAAAACCAAACAACCTTATAACTGTACTTAATTCCCTATCCAGTTCAAGATCCTTTCTCTCACAGAAAATGTTTGAGACTACTCTGTGACTTTTAGAGTTGCCTGAAAAAAGTAATGAAGCATTTGGATCTTTGACTTCTAGGACTTCTGTTTAAGTTTAGTCCTCCATCACAGTTTGGATCATGAAACTGGAGCTGAGGAAACAGACAAACTTGCCTTTAAACTGTAATTTGCCTTCAGCTGTAGCATTTTCTGATACATGAATGCAGTCACTGCTGAAGTGCTCCCATTCATGCTGTTTCTTTAACAGAGCACTTACAGCATACTGATACAGGAAGCTCTCTTTGTTTAACAATATGTGAAGGACAGTTTTGTACGAAGACTGTTACGCTGTGTAACTGGATTCTCAGACGAGTTGGACAAGTTGATGTCTAAAGACACTTCTTGTCTTCCTGCTTGGGAAGTTGTCTTTCTTCATGCTTTGTACTTTTTCTGATTTTTGTGATCTTATTCTGTTACTAGATCATCGTTTTGCCTGCTCATTTTGTGTAGGGGACTACTAGTGTATTGTTTGTAAATTAAAAGTTTTCAAAGAAAGAATGCGGGTGTATCTTTTTTCGTTTGTTGTGGTGATTTTCTTTGTGATTTTGTTTGTTTTTAATTTATTTTAGATATCTAGTTTGTCGCTGTCAGCTAATCCGATCACATGATTCGATTAGTTTCTTACTAATCTGTGATCAGTTTCTTCTGAAAGACATGAAGGGTAGAGTTCAATTTCTAGTTATCATCTTGTGGATAAGACTTTTACCTAAAAATAAAGATATTTTTTCCCCTCTGGTTTAATGTATTCTTCCTTCACCACTTTAAAAAAGAGAATTTTTTTTCAAAGCTTTCAAACTTACATAGCAACAGCTGTTGAAGGATTGCTTTTCTTTCCACATTCTTTCTCTTTATAATTAACAGTTGGTTAAGCCTGCAGCATTTATGTCTGAATTTTACTCTCTAATGTAGGGTTCCATCTTGGTATGGAATGGTCTTGGATGAATCACAGAATCACAGAATATCTGGTTGGAAGAGACATCCAAGATCATCCAGTCCAACCATTGACCCAGCACTGAAGGGTTAACACCAAACCATGTCCCTAAGCACCAAGTCCACACACTGCTTAAACACCTCCAGGAACAGTGACTCCACCATTGCCCTGGACAGACCAGTCCAATGTTTGATAACCCTTTTGGTGAAGAATTATTTGCTAACATTCAGCCTAACCCTCCCCTGGCACAGCTTGAAACTATTCCCTCTCGCCTGTTGCTTGACACCAAGGAGAGGTGGCTGCCTTCTCCTCTCTCCAATCTCCTTTTAAGTAGCTGTAGAGAGCAATGAGGTCTCCTCTCAGCCTCCTCTTCTCCAGACTGAACAATCCCAGCTTCCTCAGATGCTCCTTGTAGGCCATGTGCTTCAGGACCTTCACCAGACTCATTACCATTCTCTGGACACACTCCAGAACCTCAATGTCCTTCTCACAGTGAGGGGCCCAGAACTGAACACGGTACTTGAGGTGTGGCCTCACCAGCACTGAGTACAGGGGAGCGATCACCTCCCTTCTAATAAAAACCAAGATGCTATTGGCTTTCTTGGCCACCTGGGTACACTGCTGACTCATATTCAGTCAACTGTCAACCAATACCCCTAGGTCCCTCTCCAAGTTGCAACTTTATAACCTCACATCTCCAAGTCTGTAGCTTAAAATGGGGTTATTGTGACCTAGGTGGAGGACCTGGTACTTGACGTTGTTGAACTTCATACAGTTAGACTGACACATTCATCTAACCTGTCCAGATCCTGTTGTAAAGCTTCCCTATCCTCTAGCAGATAGACACAACCATCCATCTTGGTGTCATTTACAAACTTACTGGGGGTGCACTCAGTCCCCACATCCATATCATTGATAAATATATTAAAGAGGACAGACCCCAGTATTGAACTCTGGGGGACACCACTAATGACTGGGCATCAATCAGATTTAGTTCCATTCACCACGACTCTTTGGACCTGGCTATCTGGCCAGTTTTTTGTTCAATGCAGAGTGCAGTTGTCCAACCCATGAAAGACAATATCAGTGGAGATCTCATCTAGTTTAAAATCTACGCTATATATGTTAGGAGGGAGTAATGTTAGCAAATCTCAGTGAAATACTTCCAGGCAATAAGGTGTACCTTTGTTAATGATTGCTTATGAATCATTGTATTGGATTCTAGGACAGCAGAAGCCTTATAGATTGCGGTGGAAAGGAAGCTACAGATGTTGCTGAATGTCTTTGTTTTGTTTACTTTATGTCATTTACAATCAGGTTGATATATGAAAATGATAGCAGACCCATTAAGCCATCACACTTGGGAATTCCTGTGATTTCCAAAGCCCACTGTGAATTTTAGTCCTATTCCACATTCGTGCGCATAAATTTGGTTGCAAATGAGTGCCTGAGTTTTGGAACAGGAAAGCTTGATGAGTCTCGGTGCAATGGTAGCTACATCAGCCTTTGCAGACTCCTGGGTATGAAACTCAAATGTGTTTTCACCACACTGGGCTCTTGCAAAATCATTAGTATGATAGGTAGCAAGTTGTGCAGCACAGTAGTCACCATCCTCCCGTTAATTTCATGTGAATGTCTCACCTCAGTGCAGTAGATCACACAGCCTCAGAAAGGATGTGATAATAGCACCTCAGCAAATTATCTCAGAGGATCCTAGTAATGGTAACTTTTAAAGAGATTGGGAACTTCAAAATTTGTTAAATTACTGGGGAAAAGGCAGTTGCTGCCATTTTTGCATTGTCAAAAATGGTAGCAACCAAAAAATGTAAATCCCGAACTATTTAATCTCACACTTTTGCTCTATGAATCAACCAATTCTCACAGTGCCTTCTCACTGACTGCCTTACTGAGTGGCTGGGAAGTTTTAGCCATGCACATTAGAGACACATGACTCCAAGTTTTTATACTTACACAGGAGAAAAGATTTTAAATTTGTTGCCTCCATTCAGTTTCCTAGATGCATTTTCAATATTTATTCTTACAGCATTACCTCCTCCTGCTATTTCTATTTACACTGCCAATTCTGGTAATTTGTTTTTCTCTGTAAAACTCCTGCAAGCCTGGCCCAGTTCTTTGCCAAAGCTGCCATGTAAATAGAGTGTTTATGAAGCTGAATGGCTACTGAGGCAATAGCACTTTAGATTTGATTTTGTCTGAATATCAGACAGTCATACAGAAGAGTCGTGCTGGCAAGGTGGGTGGGTGAATCCACCTTGTGTATTTGTAATGGTTTGCAAACACGACTTTCATTTATTGAGTTCAGTTTTGGTATGGAATGCAGAAGTGAAGCTGCTGTTCTTCCAACACGCGGAAACAGCAATACAAACTTGAAGAACCGATTCATGCCCTGTTTCCACTAAGTTTTGCAAATTGTAAAGCTTCAAAAGCCTTAGCACTCTGATGCAAATGGTGCAATCATTGTAAGCTGATTTCCATGTGCATATGTATATGTTCTATGCATTCCTTCAAACAATATATAGACATCTTCTATTATCAAAAGGAAGTAATAAGCATTCATTTAATGATTAAGGGCAGCCTTGTTTTCACAGGGAAAGTAAAGAAATAGAACAGGCATGGTTGGAGGTAAAAAGAAGAAAAGATGAACTGATTGTTTACTGAGTGATGTATTCATGGATTTTCAGAAAGGAATCAAAATAGCATATCTAACAAACACTGCATGTAAAACAGGATTAAAAGTGACCTAGAAACTAATGTTCAAAATGCATATTATGCAGCCAAGGAAATTGGGTTTGTTTAGCTTGGAGAAAAGGAGGCTCAGGAGAGATCTTACCACTCTCTACACCTACCTACCTGAAAGGAGGTTACAGAAAGGTGAGTGTTGGTGTCTTCTCCCAAGTAACATGTGGTACAAGAGTAAACAGCCTCAAGTCATGACAAGAGAAGTTTAGCTTGGGTGTTATGAAAAATTTCTTCATCAGATGGGTTGTCCAGCATTATAACAGACTGCACAGGAAACTTCATCATTCCTGGAGGTATTTAAAAGATGTGTAGATGTAGTGCTTGTGAACTTGATTTAGTGGTGGACTTTGCAGTGTTAGGTTGATGGTTGGACTTGATAATCATAAAGGTCTTCTCCAACCAAAACAGTCATATGATTCTATATTCGATGAGAGTCTGAAAGGGGCAAATTATATTATTGACATCTGTATAATCTGTTAAGACTAAAACAATTGTTACATACATGTTGAGGTGGATAGAAGTATGTAAATTATTATAAAAAATCATAAGATTATAAGACTGACTATTTGTTAAAGATGGTGTGGGAAGGAAGAACGTGGGTAGGGGTGGAAAGAGGGGAAGAGCTCCAATATTGTATATGATACTTGCTTCTTGTTGGCATGGTCTCACTCCATCCCCTTACCTTTTGTCAGAGACTGAGATAAACAATATGCCCCAACATCTCAGAAAAAAAACTTGTTTTGAGCTAAATTTCTGAGAAACGGTAAGCAAACATCCCGTTGTACTCACTGTCCCAAAAATCCCCTCCTACATGAGCTCGGACCCCCAAGAGCACCCCAATATGCAACAGCTGGACAAGAAACCAACCGGGGAAAGCAGAGTGAGCTTGTGCATGCTACCATAGGACCACCTGCCTGACAGCTTGCACGGACTGAAAAATCACCATTCTGGACCACCTGACCTGGAACTGAGCTCTTGTCACCTAACACACATAGGAGGTAAAGGCTTCCTGTTGTGACAGGTGATGCTGATTTTGACCTAGCAGCTCCTGGTTTATCAACAGCAGCAATTTCAAAGAAACTGGCTGGACAAGGTGGGGGTCAACTGTGGAAATCCCCTACCACACTGAGCATGACCAACACCACTGGACAGTGGGCCTGGCTAAGCAAATGGTAAGTGATTCTCAGAAAAACATGCATTTTCAATGAGGCAGTCAGGTAAAAGAAGAGAAACTCCGACCTACAGTTTGAACATTCCCCACCCACTCTCTTCAAATAGACTTTTGGGACACTGAATGACTCTGGGGTGACCTCTCTTCTCTCTGCATGGGGGTATTTCTTTCTTTTCTTTCTCTTTCCTTTCCCCCACCTCTCTTACTTTCTCCCTCTCCCCATCCCTATCCTGATGTGCATAAGTCATGTGAATGCAATAAAGCTAGCCTATGCATTTGACACCATTTGTTCCTTAATTCTGTACCCAAGAATCTGAACCTCCCACACCCAGGATTACTTCAGATACCTTTCTTACCTCGTCTAGTTGCTATGACTGATCCAGATCTTGTTTTATTGCTTCAGGAATCCCCTCACTATTATTTTTCCCTGGCCCCATGTATAACCTTTTGTGTAATTGTTTCAAAGGCCAGCTATCCACATACATTACACACAGTACAGTCTGTACCGTAGCATAATGTTGTAAATGTAGCATAAAAGCACAATGACATCTTAGATATATTCATACCGTGATTTAATTATGGTTTTATGCTGGGTTTATAGTCAAGACTTAAGTACACCTAGAAAGAAGCCTGCTTTCTAAGCAGGGTGATCTGTGATCTTGTAGAATCAAGGAAATGTAGAATCAAGTATGTTTTGGAAAGAAAGGGCAAAGAGCCCTTGGAATGGTGACATGGGTTTAGCCAATTGCTGATGAGGATTCAATACCTCACTGACATCACACCAGCTTTAAAATGAAAGTGCTGGCTGGAGCAAAGCATCATGGGGCTTGTAGTTTGGATTGTAACATGACAGTCTTCTTGTTTCCAGTTGCTGCTTCCAGTTTTGAGTTTTGGGGTTGTTGGTCTCATATACTAGGCTGACTGTGGGTGTGAGGAGTGGGGGAGGTCATTTTCCTTATCTCAACTCAGAGGTTTGTTTTTTTTGTTATTTTCCCTCTGAATCTGGTGGGGGAGTGGGGGAGGTAGAAGGGAGCCTGTTTGTGAGAGTGGGCAAACCAGGACACATGCATATGCAGATGCAAACTAGACAAGATAAGTAGTAAGACTTTAAGCGGAAGCATATTTAGAGGCTTTGCTTGTACCGGTAAATAAAACAGAATTACCTCATGGAATCAAGCACTAGTATGTGAATGTATGTATAATTTAATAGCACAATGACTGTCAGAATTTGGAATCAAATATAAGTACTTCAGAAAGCTGGTGATTTTGCTTCCTTCACTTTTTGAAAGGTGAGTATTTAAGCAGGCAGATATAAACTAGGGCATCACTTGGTCCGAGGATTAGAAAATGGCCCCAGCCACTTTTATTTCCTTTTGTAGACATAGTCATGGATTTTAGAAAGGGGACAGAGTGTAGACAATCCTGTGACAGGATCATTGTACTGAGAAATGGGTAGTAAAAAAATGCAGTCAGTCAAGATGTGTTGATTAAAGATCTGATCCTAAACTTATTCTGCATTTTCAGCACTCCTATGAAATTCCCAGGGAACATTAGAGGTGCCTTTCTGTATAGTCTCTAAGGGGAACAAGCAGCTGCTTTTCCTTATAGAGCGTCTCTTCTACAGTCTAATGCAATTTCCTGACAGAAGGAAAATAATTTGCACCTGTCTGTGTCATCTTCAGAGCATCTGGTCAATTTAAACCAATTTACATCAATATTCAAAAAGTATGAATATTGATGTAATACTACACTTTGAAATTGCTCCATTCATTATTTATGATGGATTTTTCTATGTGCTAGTTTCCTTATGGACTGGCTAGAAGGAAGATTACTTGTTTCTACCTAAGAATAATAGCATGGAAATTCTGGATTCTCCTACAAATATGCACAAAGAGAAGCTCATATACAGATCAGATAAAAACTCTGGTTCTAGATTACTTTTGTGCATATAAGTTTTTATTAGGACATAAAATGTTCTGGAAGCATACTATGAAGTTAACTTTCACAAACATTTCAAGAGCTTGCCTTCAATTTCTCACAACTTTGCCAAATTTTAAGCATGTTGTGTGAAACTTTCCATTTGGGACACTTGTCTAAGCTTAAATTTCTCTGGAATCCATCAGTAAACAGTGTAGGATCATTTCCTTTTAGCTTTGGATACCACGTGTGATCTCCTTTTTTCCACTTGTCTGATCACATCAACAAAGTAAGACTGAAGGAAACTATTGTTCTTTCAGGTTAAAATAAATAAAAGTATTGCACTTTGTGATGGTTTGGGAGTTCGTTCCCCCCCATGAAAATCACCAGCTGGAAGTTAAGGAAGGAATTAAGCTATATTTACAGTTTAGCACAATTTGCAATCATATATATGCATAATATATAGAAATATACAAGTTAAAAGTAATACAGAAACACAATACCCCCCCCAAAAAATCAGAGTTCCCAGAAGGGGCTCCCACCCTTCCACCTTCTTTCCACCACTCTACCTTATCCTAGAATCTACATTATGTGCAAGGTGATTTTGGAGGATCAGCAAGGGCAGTTAGAAGCAGAATGATTAGTTGGGTTACACAGTAGAAGCCCAGGGAGAAGACACACCGACTCCAACAGAGAGACTCTGTCTTATCTATGTTTGTGTCCTTGTTTTTTTACATCTCAGCAAGCCTATGAGTGAAGTAGACATCACCATTGTTTTCTTTTCACAGCCTATAATCTATTTTTTTTTTCATTAAAATATTCCAAACTAGCACACTTTGGTATTACTGTGAAGCCCTAGTAACTCAGTGTGGAACAAGTGAGTTGACACTTAGCATTAGAGCAGGCCTCTGCATTAAGAGTGTGCTGTTAGCCAGTATCTGTAAAACTTACTGACATAACTTGAATCTGTAGGGTAGATCAACATACTGGATGAAAAAATCAGTAATACTTTCTGTGTGGTGTGCTGGGAAAGATTTCTGCTTTATTTTTAAATTAGAAAAAGCATTCTTCACTAAGGCAGGGAAGTCAAGAGCCAGAAAGTTAGGGAATTATCAAATTTATGTTGTCTTTGCCACCTTAACTGATGCAATTTTGTATTGGGTGCTTGCAGGTTTTCATTTTGGTGAAATATTTCTTTCCCTCAGTGCTTCTAGTTAGCTGTGTGAATCATCAGGATTCACATCGTTCATCAGAACTGGCATACAGGAAGCTGTTCTTGCCTTATTTATTAATGAACTTAGGAGATATGTAGTGACAGACAGGGTGTAGGAAGAACATGTGTTAGTAGCCTTAGAGCATCACTATGATTTTAAGCGAGTTGATGAAACCATGAATGTAAGTTGAGATCACTGGGAGTATCTACACTTCTAGTCAAAACCAAGTCTGAGTTTTCACTGAAACCCATAGACATCTACAAGATTTTCCCCAAGGCCCATCACTGTGAATTATATCGCCTAAGATGAATATACCTTGAGTTGCAGTCAGCTGCATAAATACACTCAGTGTCTGACCACTGTTCCAAGCAAACCTCGGTATACATTCAGAATACTTTGTCTTTCTTTCTTAAATGCTTATAGATGTCTGGAAGGGAGAATACCAGGGGAAAATAAACAGTGCAGTGAATTCAGTAAGTGTTGCCTGCATGGAACTGGGCAAGTTTCCACATTAATTTTTAAAGAATCTCTTACACTTTATGAGATCTTCCCTTGATGTTCAATAAGAGGACTGAAGACAGTTTCAGAAGCTGTTGCATGTTTGATAGTCTGTATTGTTAAGAGGGAATACCCTGAGTTGCATTATACTGCTGATATTTAGCACTGAGATTTACTTACAGAAAATTGGCACATAACTATTTTGGTAGAAGCTCCATGGAGTACCATTTGTGCAAATTCATTCCTGCCATAAGAAAATTAGCAAAATTAGTAAATTATTTAAGAAATATTGATGGATAGGGAGATTTGCAAAAGCACCATATATTAATTGCATTTAATTTTGTTAAAAATTGTTGAAACAGCTTTAGTGACGATCATAAGGTCATATAGCAATTCTAGGCTTTTGATTAATACATCGATTCTGTCATCTTGCATATCATTATATGCTTTAACAATTAATGAAGCAAAACAACTCATTCTCTTCTTTTTATTGTTACACTTGGATTTATTTGTGTTCATGGCTGTATAAGCCACACTTGATAGCTGATCCTCCTCATCTGTCTCATGGAAATGATTTTGTGTAGCCTATAGACTACAATTCTTGGATTTCCAGGGAGGTCTCAAGACTTTGGATATTCTCTTGACCATGCTCCTGTAAAATACCATATCTCACTTATTTCATAACCTTGAAAGAGACATTGCAGCACTAGCTTTTTCTTATATTTTTAATGACCTATTCAAATTCTACTCAAATGTCTATTTTTAAATACTCAAAAGCTGAAGTAATTTGAAATACATACAGTTGCATAATAGCTGATTCATATAATTATTGTAAATAATTGTAAAAATTTTTAATTGCAAATAATCAATAGCAGATCATTTATATGAAAGCTGCTCAAAATGTTTCATTCAGGTTGTAATTTTTTTGAGCATGTATCTTGAAAGATCCAACAATGGATTTAGTGGTAACTTGTTAAGAACTAAGATAGAGTAATTTCAAGGTACAAGATTTTTAAACTTCATTTTGTCTTTTGTGAGCATATTGTGGTTGTGCAGATATTCATAAACATGTATATGTAAAATTCCATACTCTTGTCTCCTGAGATATTTATGAATTTGTTCATTCATAAGATTTTTTCTTATATCTTAAAAGTATTATGTTTTGTATTAGGTTATAGAAATCATGTAAAAGGAGTAACCTGGGCAAACATTCATGGCTAGAATATTAGTCTGGCTTTCTTCATATCCGCTTGTATTACTAGTAGCATTAGAAAGATGACATTTTGAGTTACATTGTTAACAGAGAATATACCCTTGCTTAATCTTCTTTGGCTTGGATTTAGTTTCTCGCTTTGATTCCTGAACAGAAAACAATGACTGACTCTGAATTAATGTTTTGAGTTTTAACTTGAAATACTGTCTGACACGAAACATTCATTTTCATGACCAACTGTGGTGTAAGTTCCCAGAATCAGTTTAGGTAAAGCTGGAATGTCTTATATCTTGCCTAGGCCTGCTGCTGTAACATTAAATTATTGTGTTCTACTGCTCTGCAATCTGAAGGCACTTTAATTTCCCTGCTAGCGGGGAATAATGAAGGCAGGAATGTATGGAAAGCTCCTAGTTGTTTGTAATTAAGGTGCATTGGTACAGCCGAGTAGATTAAAATCACTCACAACTAGAGCTCTTACTGTAAGAAAAAAATAGTTACTGTTTTGACATGTGACATGAAGTGAGAAGTTTTTCTTCTTAAGTTAACATTATTTATAAAGTACAGAAGTACCAAGCAAGGTAGCACTAAACAGCACTACAGAAATTACTGTTTATCTCCATACATCATCTTTTTTTGGTCAGTTATATTCATAGAATCATAGAATGGTAAGGTTGGAAGGAGACCTCGAGGATCATCTAGTTCCAACCCCCTGCCATAGGCAGGGACACCTCCCACTAGTACAGGTTACTCAAGGCCTCGTCCAACCTGGCCTTGAACACCTCCAGGGAGGGAGCAGCCACAACCTCCCTGGGCAACCTGTTCCAGTGTCTCACCACCCTCACTGGAAAGAACTTCCTCCTAACATCCAGTCTAAATCTCCCCTCTGCCAGTTTAAACCCATTGCCCCTTGTCCTGTCATTGCAAGACCTTGTAAATAGTCCCTCCCCAGCCTTCCTGTAGGCCCCCTTCAGATACTGGAAGGCTACTCTAAGGTCTCCTGGAAGCCTTCTCTTCTCCAGGCTGCAGAGCCCCAACTCTCTCAGCCTGTCCTCATAGCAGAGCTGCTGCAGCCCTCTGAGCATCTTCGTGGCCTCCTCTGGACCCGCTCCAACAGTTCCATGTCCTTCCTGTGCTGGGGGCTCCAGAACTGCACACAGGACTCCAGGTGGGGTCTGAGGAGAGCAGAGCAAAGGGGCAGAATCCCCTCCCTTGCCCTGCTGCCCACACTGCTCTTGCTGCAGCCCAGCACACAGTTGCTGTCTGGGCTGCACTCACACTGCAGCCTCATCTTGAGCTTTTCATCACCCCAGACCCCCAGGGCCTGTTCCTCAGGGCTGCTCTCAGCCATTCCCCACCCAGCCTGGAGTTGTGCTTGGGATTGTGCCTACCCAGGTGCAGGACCTTACACTTGGCCTTGTTGAATGTCATGAGGTTGGCCTGGGCACAGCTCTGCAGCCTGTCCAGGTCCCTCTGGATGGATCCCTGCCCTCTAGCAAGTCGACTGTGCCACACAGCTTGGTGTCATCTGCAAACTTGCCAAGGGTGACCTCGATTCCTCTGTCCATGTCACTGGCAAAGATGTTGAACAGCACTGGTCCCAGCACTGACCCCTGAGGGACACCACTTGTCACTGGTCTCCAGGTGGACATTGTGCCCTTGATCACCACTCTCTGTGTGCGACCATCCAGCCAATTCCTTATCCAGCAGTGCTCCACCCATCAAGACCATGTTTTTCCAGCTTGGTGACCAGGATGTCATGTGGGACAGAGTCAAATGCCTTACTCAGGTCCAGGTAGATGACATCAGTTGCCCTTCCCTTGTCCACTGTCGGTGTGACTTCATCATAAAAAGCCACCAAATTTGTCAGGCAAGATCTGCCCTTGGTGAAGCCATGCTGGTTACCACCACTTCTTGTCTTCTGTTAACACTGTAGTCGATGGCAGTACGGTGAACCCTCCCACATTTTTATTTGATATAGCTGACACCTATGTGGCCTACATTTGTTTTTAAGACAAGTTATTATATAAAGGTAATACAGATGATGAAAATGGAATAGTTAGGTTCTATGTTGTATCACAATGTTAGAAATTTTTTTTCAGAACTCCTACTTCACCATCTTGGCATAATTTTTTCATTAAAAAATTGGAGGAAGTGTACACGTAGGTATGAAACAAAACGTGCACAGAATGACTGCATTATACTCACTGTAAACCAAAACACTGATCTTCCAAATCACATCTGCTCAAAGAACTTTGAAAGTCAACAAAAATTTAGCATGTAAAGTTTGCTTCTTTACAAATTTAGGAAGTCAAATTTCTTTGGAAATTTTATCTGAAATGTCTCATTAACTGTACTGGTAGTATAGTTTATGACCATGTTTACCACAGAGGATGAAGACTGCTTATATAGTTTCACTCAATATAGCTCAGGTTATCACTAGTGATAAAAAAAATTACATTTAGTATAAAATCTTACTTTCCTCACAGAATTGCAAAAATAAAAGCAGTTGGGAAAAGAATACATGATTGGCATGCAGTATGTGAAGGTTATAGTATAAGCCAATTCCTGGAATGCTAGTTTCCCCCGATATTTACATTTTAAGCTTCATAGTAACAAATTCCCTGAATGCCATTGGTCCCAGGATCTCAAAAGGATCTCCTACCTTAAAAAATTGATTTCAACAATAATATGATTAATTTGCTCACATTTCTGGTGAATTGTTTAAATAATCAAAAGTTCTCCAGATATTTTCAAATACTTGATACTTTTAATGACATGATTCAATACGTGTCTTGACTTTTGAATTTATAAATGTAATATACCATTACTTGTGCAAAATGTGAATTCTCCTAAGAGAAAATAGAAGATGAAGATAAATGTTAAATGCTTTCAGTGCCACCTATTGGCTGATATATTACTTAATTTAACGTTAAACATCAGCTTCTTTACGGACAAAGTGAGACAGGGCTACTTACAATAATGTTACTAATTTGTTCTGAAGATAAATCCAACATTATTGTATACAATAAGATTTGGAGACATTATCCCAACTGCAAAGAACTTAAACTCTAAACAAGTTTGTGGGTTTTTTGGGGGGCTTTTGGTTTTTTGGTTTTTGTTTTGGGTTTGTTTTGTGGTTTGGTTTTTTGGGTTTTTTGTTTGTTTGTTTGTTTTTTCCATTACAGCAAACACATGAATGCATCCTGTGAGATGTTTCAGACATGCCATTGGTGAGAACAATGTTCTAAAGCATGTAGTGAATAAGTAAGATGGTGGGAGATGTAGAAGAGACCAGGAAGTGATTTAAAATCATCTTTTTAGCCTGACAGTGGTGGTTTTGTTAGTCAAAATATATTGTTTGATCAGGTTGTCTACAGTAAGCGTCTCCTTTGTAAAATTTCAAGCCAAAGATATTCTTTGTTGCATCTCAGATTCCATTTCTGGAATATACCAAACACTGTGGCATCTCTGAACACTTAACCATGTCTTTAATTTTCTATATTCATAATTTCATTAGGAACCTGAGGAATACCATTCAGTTCACTGGAACTACACACATACTTGAAGGTAATGTGACAATTGTTTTCTAGAAGAAAGCAAAGTTTGCCATGTTGCATAAATGAGGCTTGTGTATTTTATCACCTTTAAAATGTTCATGCTTCTTACATTTCTTAAGGGCTTTGCCTTTATGATTTCAGGTAAACTATCTAGAGGCTGCATTTATACAGGAAAGACTTATTTGTTGCATATACGGTTATGAAGATTGATGTTCTTTTGAGGAAGTAATAGCTGAAGAGTTACAATTAGTTCTAGCAGTTCTACCCTTAAATATTGTTTACACTTTTTCCCTTTGTGTTCTGAGTTTTTATGTTTGTTCTCTGAATAACTTATGACACAGTAAAGTGATGAAATTATGCCTAATAATTTCAAAGAACATAACTGCATTGAAAATTAGGTTGAATATCAGTCCCCTATGTCAGAAACTGATTTACACATACAGCCCTTGACTCATACGTTACCTTATTTTAATAAAGTGACAGAATATTTATTTATTTGTTTATTTATTTGAAGAATATGGGCTAGGTAAGATATCTTTTCAATCAGTGAAGCAAAAAGGAAAAGCACTTGGGCTAACAGAAATTTAGCTTATACAAGCTAGATATTTTATATCAAATGCTTGGAGAAGAGCAGAGCTGCACCAATGCCAAGACAGTCCAACAACTGCACACTGAAAATGGACCCATTTTCTGGCCAGTACTACCCCGAGAAAGGGAATTAATCTCAAATCTCTTTAAGTACCTGAGAGTTCAGAATCTATGTAAACTGGCTTCTATATTCAAAAACAATCTCTCCAGGTTGCCATCTTAGAGAGAAGTCCTAGATATAGGACAGTGAACTAGAATAAAGTCACATGCCAGGGACTATGGAGGGAATGCACATGACCTTAAATTTAACACAAAATCTTTTTAGGAGACTGAAATGTTGAGATGAGTCCTGCCCCTGCAGTCTTTGCGAACATTTCCATTTGTCTTAGTTTCTTTAATAAAAAAATAAAACTTTTAGACCTGTGTTACAAAAGAATCTTGAGATTGATGTGCTTGGTTGGGGGCATGCAGTGCAGGACCTCTCTGGCTGAGGCCTCAGAGGTCATGGTACTGTCCCTGGCTGTGGACATCCACCCTGCCTGGCCCACAGTTACCCTCCGCCATTTGTGTCCTCATAGTGCAGTGACACTGTCAACAGTCTGGCACTGATTTAATCCTTCCTTTCCGGCCTTTTCTACTCTTGGCATTAATTTTCACTTTTACTTTCTCCTTATGCCCTTGCTGAATCAGCCTGCCTTTTTCTGGCACTGAAATGCAGCCAAGCAGCCTGAAGACTGTGAACTTTTGGCCACAGACTCAGAAGCCATGAAAGAGGCTAAAGCAACAAAAATGATTCAAGGTTTGAAAAATAAAAATAAAATAAAATAAAATAAGAAAAAAGAAAAAAGAAAAGAAAAGAAAAGAGAAAAGAAAAGAGAAAAGAAAAGAGAAAAGAAAAGAGAAAAGAAAAGAGAAAAGAAAAGAGAAAAGAAAAGAGAAAAGAAAAGAGAAAAGAAAAGAGAAAAGAAAAGAGAAAAGAAAAGAGAAAAGAAAAGAGAAAAGAAAAGAGAAAAGAAAAGAGAAAAGAAAAGAGAAAAGAAAAGAGAAAAGAAAAGAGAAAAGAAAAGAGAAAAGAAAAGAGAAAAGAAAAGAGGAAAGAAAGAAAGAAAGAAAGGAAGGAAGAAAGAGAAAGAAAAAAAAGAGAGCAGAGAGAGCAGTTTGTCTAAAACTGAAGGGAATTGACATCTGACAGTAATTGTCTGTCTCCCTAGGTTGTGCTTATGGGGTCCCTTTCACTTATCCTGCCCCTCAGCCACCTCTAATTTATTTGAATGAAGTGAGTATGGGAAAACTTAATGTGTCTTATTCCTTGTTAATCACACGTTTTATGGGGAAACAGTTTACATTATTATTCAGATATAATTTCTATCTTGCCAAAACTATATTACTATCTCTTAAGCTGCTAACTTTTCAATATTAATGGAAACAAAACTTCTAATTTAACCAGATTTGTAAGTAAGTGCTGTAAAAGTAACAGAAGGACTTAGAAATGCTACATATTCACATTTTTTTATTGATTAATTGACAATCACACAATATTAGAGGTTGGAAGGGAACTCCAGAGATCACTGCCAAAGCAGAATCCCCTAGGGCAGTCTGCACAGGAGTGCATCCAGGTGGGTTCCTCCAGAGAAGGAGACTCCACAGCCCCTCTGGACAGCCTGTTCCAGTGTTCTGTCACCCTCACTGTAAAGAAGTTTCTCCTGTAAAGAAGGTTCTCCTCATGTTGAGGCGAAACCTTCTAGGTTCAACTTTGTACCCATTGCTTCTGATCTTATTGCTGCAGACCACTGGAAAGAGGTTTGCCCTATCCAAAGGAAACCCTCAGATATTTATAGACATCGGTGACATCCCCTCTCAGTCTTCTCTCCTCCAGACTAAACAGCCCCAGGTCTCTCAGTCTCTCTCCACAGGGGAGATGCTCAATAAAAATGTATACGTTCTTTTGCATAGAATTATAACAAAAAGATAAAACCTTATTTATTGTTCTTTTTAAATTGACAATTCGATCTGTTCTTAAATAATGCACAAATAGATCCATAATAACACGCCTTGGAATCAGACTTTTATTCAGGAGCCAGTGATGGAGATTTCACTCCTGGAGATTACTGAACTATAGCTTGACTTTTTTCAAGTTTTGCACCGTCATGATGAATAGAAGAAGATATAGCTTACATTTGCACATGTGCTTTCCAATTGTTTGACAAACCAAGTCAAAATTTTATAAATATAAAACATTTTTGATTTCTTTTTATTTGAGGTTGAAGAGACATTTGGTCATCATAACTGAGTAATGGATATTAACTACACTGATAATTAAAATAGACATAGAACATTCATATAGCATCTTTCATCACAAGGTCATTTTCCAAGTCATATAATCCACACACAAACTGAGCATGAGTAAAGTGTTAAGGTTAAACAACCAAGCTTTCAGCAGTCAGTCATGGTGAAGAGTTTTCTTCCAGACATATGCTTTTAAAAATTGTGGTGGTCCTTTAACATTAGAAGATTAAATATGAGGTCATGTGAACAATAAATATTTCTATACTGTGACTAAAATTTTATTGTTTGAAAAGATATAATAGCTGAACTTCTTCACAGGATGATTTAAAGGATGTGTTCATGTATTTACAATTTGCTTTGCGGTGACAAGTATGCAATTAGTGCTAAACTGTCCTTGGCCTTGTGCGCAGACATGAAACACAGTTATATCAGTTTTTAAAAATACAGCTTTACATGAGAAAAAGCTGGTTTACTTAAGATGGTATTTTTCACACTGGAAGTGCATTGTTTGTTGTTTGGTTGTTGTAATTTGTTTGGCTTTGTTTTTGTTTTGTTCTGTTCTCATTAAATTACAATATCAAAATGTCCCATTTATGAATTATATTCACACAAACAAATATAAATTTTATATTTCAAACACTTTATGTAAGAAGCTTGCTTCTTTTCATGCATTTTTAAACAAGAAATAAGAGGGTTGCAATAAAACAATTCATTTTTATGGCCCAGAAACATATCTTCTGTTGTTCTGTAAATGCTCTGAAAAATTGTCTTCCAGTACCATTTGAAACAGATAAAATATTTGTTCCTTTACAGGTGAGATCATGCATCCAGCGCAGGTAATGGGAATTTTGTCATGACCTTTACTTGGGCCAAGCTTTTCAAAGCAGGTTGTTAGTTTTTTGTCACCAGTGCAAAGACCAGGTACAAAGTAACTATACTATAGAACAAAAATCTTATGCAGGTTGATTCCTTCCCAAATAGAGGTACCTGAGTAAGGTTTACATTCCAGAAATCTGGAGAATGCATGGGAAATAGTTTTCAAGATTAAGATTTCCAAGTGTCAGGGATTTGAAGGCAATCGTGAAACTTTAATTTTTGTTTTTCAATACACAATTATGATCATGNTTCTGTGATTCTGTGATTATAGAGAAATATTTTTCATGTATTCTTGTTTTGATAAGTATCTCTTGCATTGTTAATATTAGCTAGGTAATAGTAGTCCTTTGTTTTGAGTTTGCCAAGCTCAACACAACCCACCTACATGTGTTCACAGAGCAGAAAGCCAGCTGTATCCTGGGCTGCATCAAAAGAAGCATGGTCAGCAGAATAAGGGAGGTCCTTCTCTCCCCTCTCCTCTCTGCTCCACTCATATTCAAATGCTATGAGATCTGTAGAAATTTCAGTGTCAAGGCCCTAAGTGCATCAATGTGTCTGAATTATTGTGACAAATCTCATCTGAAGCTTCTAGCTATTTACTCTCTTCTCGCTGAGTTCAGAGCTGCATTAACCTCAGGGCCATTTTTGGTCCTTCCTGAGCTATGCTGCCTTCAGCCCTGCCATTTAGGTAGAGGTCTGCAAATGTGCTCTGGTCTACTGCATAGTAGTTCTAACCCTTGAGCTACTGGAATTAAGTCTTTCATCTTTATCTGAAGATAGATATACTTCCTGAAGAGGCCTCACAGTCTGGAGTCCTGCATGGAAGTTCCAAGTCTGAGATACTCCAGTGTCTTCTGAAGTGGTTCCCTTTCAGCCTAATAAATTTTTTGACTACTTAGCAACTGATATTTCATCTTGCTGTGTATCCCTGGGAGTCTCTACTGAACTACTCAGTACTTAGTGTATACTTCCAGTAAGTGGGAGACGGAAATTTGTTTCCCTTCCGGCTAAAAGTATTTAATCTCCATCACTAAGTGCCCTAAAAAGCTGCCAGCAGAAGAAGTGGGTGGAGACATACACATAGAACAATTCTAGTATCTTTTTCTTGTGCAGGGGTGGGGTGGGGGGGTGTGGAAACAAAGAATGTGTTAGACGTAAATTACTAAACTCATCTGAAGTGGTAAATTAGCTTGAATATTAAATACTGCACTACACAGTTTTCCATTGAGAAAGGCAGTGAAACAGATGTATATTTTTTCAAGCTTAAACTCTTCTCATTATTCTGCTGATACTTTTTATTTTTTCTTCTCATAATAGTATCTCACAGTAAGCCACAAATATGTTAAGTATTGTGCAGTGTTCTTACAGATTCATTTTTTCCAAACCCTAACAGCAGTAGAGAGGGATGAGGACTCTATATGCCTATTTATGACCTAAAAAAACTAAATAACTGGGGCCATTATTCGGGTTACGTACTCTGCATTCTGAACATCAGTCATTTGGCAGTATTTACATAACTATGGGGCTGGGCATGACTCCTGCGCCAGCCGAGGATATATAACCAGCACTGAACTAAACTGTTTTAACTGTGAGTGTACTCATATTGGATCACTTTCAGAGAAATACAATGTGGTAGCTTGAGAGGTCTCAGGTCCCCCTTAAACAAAACCATAGGGACAGAGGCATATCTCAGGGGGATGGACCTGCTCCTCCCAGGATATTGTAATATTGCTATTCTATTCCCTTTCCGATATCACAGCTTAAAAGATAGTCCTCGACTGCACTTTTCTCCCTTCCTTTCCCTGCCCTCCTTGCTTCCACTTCTCCTCTCTCAGAACAACACGCGTTCCTCATGGTTCCTGGGGGAGCTGGCAAGCAGGGAGTTGAGTCAGTGAGGCCATGCAGGGCCAGCTTGGGGCCGGGGGGGGGCATCTTCAGCCTGCCTTATAGGCCATCTGAGGGGTGGAGGATTCTAGAATCCCAGTTTGGGCCCAGTGGATTTTATACTAATTCTACCTGATTGCCTTATATATATATATATGCTGTTATAAATAGAAGTTCTCTCTAAAGTTCCAATCGGCATACAGCACCCTCATTTTTACTCCCAGAAAGGTGTAAGAGTCAATTCTGATCTCCATAAGTGGGTATGCTCGTGGCCCACGCACACAGGCAATGATTTGTGGTGTTCGCAGGGGAACTGAAATATAGATGGATTTGACTGCTTCTGACTCAGATTAAAAAAAAAAAAAATCTCTAATGGTAAAGAATTAAGACACAGTATGGAAAATATCTCAGAGAAGTAAAAGATAGAAATAAATGTTTTGCTATGATGGTTTGCTTATAAAATTGTTCCTTGAAGAAAATAAGTACTTTTGTCACCAATAATGCCTATAGAATATCTTATAGAATAACCCACACTGGAATTTGCTGCCCAGATTTGCCCTAGTGTGAAATAAATTCAAGTCTTGCAGATATAGTAATGGTCCCATCCTGGCCCATCCCAGCTTCCCTGCCCTCACCTCCCCAGTTCATTCTGAAAATGTTGCATAAATTTTCAGAGATATCTTTTCTTCTTACAGCCACAAGGATAGCAGTTAACCATTTCCCTTGATTAAGCTGCAAAACTTTTAAGAATTATTAGACCTGGAACTGAAGCTTAAGAGTCTATTTTGAGGTCAAATGTCACTACCATGAAAATAATTTCTATAATGCAGATTTCTTTAGCCTTGAAAAGTGATATGGGTTAAGCTACTAGAACAATTGTTAAATATCTGCAGTATTTTGGTCCTAGATGGGAATGAGGAAAAAGTAAGCAACAGTTGGCTTTCAATATAAGAATATCAGAAAATTACTTTTAAAATAAGCTCTAGTTCTGAGTGCTCTGGAACAGACATCATCGTCTTCTGCAAAATTAGCATTTCTCCCAAAATTAATTTTTAAGTGTACCTACAAAGCCAAAGATTTGACAGCTGTGTGCAAATGAAAATTAGTGAAACTAGGTTCTCTATGGAAGTTGCTTCAAGCAAGTCTTGACAGCTTCAGGCAAGCCTTGACACAATTGAGTTCTACGCCTAGCAGTGTTTTGTCAGAATTATCTACTGTAATTTAATTGTGTTTATTTACTTCATGTAGCTGTGAAATGTTCATATTATCAAAGATTTCTTCAGTGAGTATGATCAAACTATGTCTAGAAATAGGCTTTTCCCAAGCAGTAGATAAAAGGGTCCTGTGGCTTCAAAGCTGTCTGTATTTGGAGGATTTATAAGTGTAGCCTTTCTTCCAAAGTGGAATACAATTCACACAAGTGAGCTGCACGTATTTCACTAATAAGGAATAATCATTATGTCTTTTGATGTTCAGCAACATTTGAGATTATACAACCACTAGAAAGGATCACATAAGTTTCTACATTTTCTTCTTTCTCTTAAATGAGATAAAATAATGAAAGTTTATGTGAGATGGAGTAAACTTATAGATGTATGGATTATATTATATGAATTATAATGCAGAGATGACTGTAAAGTACAACCACATATGAATGCACCAGGATCCATTAGTATAATGCTCTGAAAAAATGCTTACTTAGCAACAAAATAGCTCTTACACTGCATAGGAAGATGTATTTGGTTTATGTGATGCATAGTGGATAGTGTATTGTTTTACTTCAAAAGACAGGCAAGAACTAGATTGTTCCTGGGTGTCACAGAGAGCACACATTTCAGCAGGACCCTGCCAGTCTTCTCTGTCATCCGTTCCCAGGCAGGATTATATGTGGGTATGTTGCTAAAGGCTCAGTTTGAACGTGGCTGGAACATTTCCCAGATGGAAGGATAGACAATGTTGTAGCCAGAATTATGATCTGCGTAGCAGACACAAAAATAATTGTGCACAAGTGTATACATGTGGGGTCTTTGCTAGGCTCATATTTTGTCTCATTCATTTATATAAATGCCAAGTCTATGGCCAGGCAGTGTTGGTATCTGCTGGGTATTCCCCCATCCCGTTTAAAATGCCATCTGCTATTTCATATATCTGCCAAGTATATGGATTAAGCCTGCTGTTTTCCAGTTTATGTCACGTTATTAATAATGGTAATGAATCTTTGCTGAATGATAGTTGCACATGCTGTAGTTGTAAAAATCGTGGCCACACATTCCTGTCTTACTTATCACGTGAGTGCCAGAACTCTGGATATGCTTTTTGCCTCTCTGGCATTTATTTCTTCAAATGATTCCTTCCAATGTCCCAACATATCATAGTGCTTCAAAAAATTTTACTTGGTTCATATAACTAACTACATGAGGTCAAGCACGTCTATATCTATGTTTCTTTCACTGTATGCACACATCAAGTACAAAAGTATAATGTGCTTCAGATACAGAAAGGAACAATCTGTCAGGGCTCCTCTGTCTCACATGTCATTTGAAGAGGTCTGTCTTTTCGCAGTCACAACAGTAAAGTCAGCAAATGAATTGTCTTTCCCCATCACCTCTCTTGGCACCAAGGCTAGTAACCAGTTAACATAGAATCACAGCACTATGTAATTGTTTTGGTTGGAAAAGACCTTTAAGATCATGCAGTCCAACCATTCTCTGACTCTACCAAACCTGATGTTAATCCATGTTCCCTAGAACCATAGCAATGTGTCTTTTTAACAGCTCTGGGGACAGTCATTCAACCATCTCCCGAGGAAGCCTGTTGCAGTGTTTGATGAATGTGCAACACATTTTTTAGTTTAAAACACAATCAAATAAAATTAATTTCATACACTTTTTTTTTTCTTTCACTGTATCTTCCCTTTAAATGTTTGATCTTTGAAGTCCTTTACATCTATTACATGAGAGGAAAGCATAAAAATAGCTTTTTAAAAGGTTCTGTAGTTTTTCATGATATGTAACAGATTCATTGTAGCTGTGGATGGTTATGATGGTTGTATGATATATGATTCACATATTTATTACACCTATTTTTCCACCAAAATATTGTGGCAGACCTCTGCAGTGAGATAGTTTTGCGTAATCAGAAGTAATCATCTCTTTCCCATCAGAACTGTCTGCCCCAATGTTCCCAAGAGTGTATAAAAATCCATTTAATCACTAACCGTAATATTTTTGTTGGCAATTTCATTTTTTGTTTCACCTTGAGAGCCACAGTGAGGTCAGCCCTCATGAGTACAATTTTATACTCTGCTTTAATAACTTGAATCCTACCTTGAATAATTTCCTAACATACATATAAGGTCATTGTGAACTGTAAATATGTCTGTTGGTGGACCAGTACTCTTGATTTTGGCCTTGTTTTCTGACAGTTGTAGTAACTTGAAATAAACTTTCAGCTAGGTCCAAAAGAAGATTTAGTAGCTAAAGCAGACTTAGGTAAGACTATGTCCTTCAATTCAGTTTTTCATTGTAAAACTGCACTTAGACAATTGAAGAGTAATATAAGGCCAGAATTGTTTAATTTCCAAAGGAAAAACAAAACAAAACAAAACAAAAACCAACAAAAACCAAACAGGTTTTAAAATAGTGAAGTCTGCACCTTTAAAAAGAATTTAAAATTCAGAATTAGAACCAGAGTTTTGGTTTTCAGCTTTCCAAATGCAGTTCTCTTTCTCTTTTCACTGCTCTCCATTTTGAAATGTTATTGTTTTGCTAGTTGAGTTTCTGTTCTGTACAAGACTTTGTAATCTGAAATGAGCTTCAGCTCAAATTGTAGGTATGTATTCATATTCCTCAGTCATTTGAAATTCCTTAAACTTGGATGCTAACCTGAGTCTATTACAAATAATTTATATCATTAGAAATTAATATGTCCTTGCTGTAAGCAGCTTCTTTACATCTCAGTGTTCAGTCTCAATCAATCCAATCACCTAAATTCAGTTACTTGTTTATTATTAAAATTTCTGAACTGAGTATACTGAACAGATCACAACATTTCTGCATTTGCATGCGAACATAAGTATTTTTTTTCTGCAATTATTCTACATAGAATACTTAATTTACAGGGTCTATTAGGAGCAATAATTTTGCTGGCTCATTTTTCACCACTACAGAGATATGAAACAGTAAGGAAAAAGAACTATGCAAAGTGACTACATAACTATATTCCAGGATACTGGTAATATTGTGAATACTTCTGTATTCTGTATTCTGTAACTGTCAAACAGGTACACAAGGAGAGGAAGATAGTGAAGGCAACTGTAACCAATTCTGAATACCTTTAGCGTGTTCTAAAAAGGGAATGAAATTTTCTAATTGTACCATTATGTCCATAAAGAGATATTCCACAGCATAATTACAGCATTGTATCTTTCCAGACTTACTAGATCTATCATTACCTGTGCACTTTTACTATTCTTTGGCAGCTAGAGTCAGACTTCAGTGGTATCCATACTCGCAGACTCTTCTTTTGACTCCAGGTTATTTTAATCTCCTTGAATGATCCTTGAACTAGTCCTACTGAATGTAAAATTAATTATCATCTACACGTATTTAAATATCTGATTTTCTCCTCTATTTTCTTTTCTTCTTTTATGATTTTTTATATTTTTTTAGAAGTGTATTTGTTTATATCTACTGGGCTTCCACCAGGGGAGATGGTTTCTTCCAATTATATTTACACTGTCCTTGAAGCACCTGCAACAGGAAAGCTCTGAAAGCCAAAATAAAATGCATGAAGCTAGTTTATTAGCCAGGGATTCAAGTGACAGCTAATAAGACAACACTTCTTTTGCTTTTTTAAAAAAGAGTTTCAAGGTTCACAAAATGAAAAATGTTTATTTTACTCGGTCTGATAAAATATTGTTTTAATACTTCATAACAAAATAAAGAGCAAACAGAGAAATACGCCTGTTGTAGATTGGAGAGTCTTTTTGCAGGGACTCATAAAATGGCAAGAAGCATTTAACAAAGTGTATTTATTTCACTGTAGATTCTGTTACCAGTACTGACTTGCTAAGCTCAGTATACAAAGATACATATGGTTGCTCTTTTCTTTAGAGAGTTTGGATTAGATCAAGGAAGTGAAGTCATGAGTGAATGCAAATCTAAAAACCAAAGCGGAACAAACTAGAACAAAACAAAGCCACCACCACCACAGCCAACAAAAACTCCAGAAAATAAAATAATTAAAAAAACCTCACACAGAATCCTGTAACACCTGTTTATTTTCAGTAGAATAATTTACTATAGACAATTTCTTTTTCCTAGTATCTGTGCTTTTCATTTTTTCCTTCCAAAATTAAATAGAAGATTTTAATTTGTAAAATCTCCAAGCCAGTATGATGTACTGATAAAACTGCAATTGTTTCTTGGCCCTCCTCATTCCACCTTTCAGGGGTCTGGTAAACAAATTAGAGGATTGCAATCACTTCTCTACATTGCTGTCCATCTAAGGGTGAGAAAAGGGAGCTTGACTTCAGCATGCTTAGCACATTCACCACATCATTC
This sequence comes from Ramphastos sulfuratus, assembly GCA_013399055.1. Taxonomy (NCBI): domain Eukaryota; kingdom Metazoa; phylum Chordata; class Aves; order Piciformes; family Ramphastidae; genus Ramphastos; species Ramphastos sulfuratus. The sequence continues at coordinate 46,501 of WBNM01013033.1, read as the reverse complement.
CAAGACAAGATATCTTCTGGTATCACTGCCTTCTTTCATCAACCTCTACATAAATATTCCAACAACTGGAAAATAACAGTCTAAAAAAAAAAATACATATATATATATATATAAAAGATGAAGTGACGGTACTTTTAATGTTTTCTTCCTCACATTCACATTTCACCTTCATTGTAGCTTGGCCACAAATATTCCCTGTGACTGCAGAAATTCTCCTGTGCTTCAGTTCTGTGTCTGTAAAATGTGATTAAAAAACATGTCTCCTGGTTTTTTTTTTGTTTGTTTGTTTGTTTGTTTTCTTCTAATTTCTTCTGTGTCTATTCATTGGAACAGTGTTGATTTTGCTTAATTTTTCACAGTTAGGTATCAGCTCATGTCATGCCCAATAATATCAATGTAATTCAATTCATAGTGCAAGTGATATCCAAATTCCAAGAGAGGGATACGTGACAGCTACTTTTTTTTTTTTTTTTCCCAGTGGACAGAGAATACAGAAGATATTTCATTATGAAACTCTTCATTTACACAGATCAAAAACTCATACGAGTTTTTAGATCGGAAAGGTTCTTTAAAGATCATCTATCCCAACTGTCCTGGCACTGAACAGGGACACCTTTAACGAGATCAGGATGCTCAGTGCCCCATCCAACCTGACTTTGAATACGTCTAGGAATGTATTCCTAGAACCTGTTTCAATGTTCCACCAGCCTCGTTGTGAAACCTTTCTTCCCTATATCCAGTCTAAATGAGTAAAGATTTAGCTTTTGACCGTTAATTGGTCTCATTAAATAACTATTCTCTTGACAATAGACCTGTGGATCAAAGGCAAGTTTCCTTCCGTAATGATCCTACTCAGCCAGAGCCCCGCCTGGAGGCTCTGAGCTTTCAAATTATTTGTTTAGGATCCTTCTTCTTCTTTTTTTTTTTTACCCTTGAATGAAGCTAGTCTCTTTTTCTGTACTTTTCTATACGTTTTTTTTTCCCCCTGTCTGTAAACTTCGACCTCATACACTTGTTCTGCTCCTCTGCCCGGGTCTTGATTCTTGGCTTGTGTTCCTAATAAACTCCATGTATTTCATCACCTGAATTTGGCTTTTGGCTTCCACTTTGAAATCTGGCACAAGTTTTTGACCTGTGGCTTGCCTTCTGCTGCTGCTGGCCCTGCCCACAAGACGAATCTATCCATGTTTTCAGTCCTATCAAGCAGATGTCTAAAAGCTACAGCCCAGAAAGAAGAGCATGGTTCATTTAACTAATCAGAAATAGCTTTCACTCCCTCTTGTATTAAGGTAGAATATTCTCACAAATTATTTCAGTGTCTCTACCAATGTGTCTGCTTGTCTTTCTCTTTCAACTTCCTCTTCTCAGCACCAGCTTGACAAATGTTTTGTGGGTCCCTTCTGTGCCAGTGAGTCATTCGCTGCAGAATTACTCAGCTTCTGTTTGCTTTCAGTTGGGCTCTGGTCCAGATACATGGAAATATGTTCCTTTGATGCAATAATGATTTGTTTTTCTGGGCACCTTATCTGAAATATTGGCCATTTGTTTTCTCCTGATTTCCAGATAAATCTACCACATAGCTAAGGTAAGCAACTGGAATTTATGAAGCCTAACGGTAAGATAATAAGGGTCAAAATATTAAAAGAGAGGCAGATGCTACCTCTGCAATGTTCATACTTTGCTGTTTTGCTGGCTGATTATGAACAGACTCTGCCCTAATCCAACTGTATGTTGCTAGGCCAGAAATCACCAAGTGTATTTTCATATTTTCATCTCCCTGAATAGTCCAAATACAGTCTGCACGTCTTTAGTTATGTGAATGAACCTATTCCACTCACCGAAGGTTAAAGTTCAGAGAAGGCCTCTATAAATTTTAGTGCAAGCCATATTTACCATTCAGACCAAACCATGTAAGGCTCCCTGATGAATTCTCCTTAGATGGAAAAATTATACCAGGATTCATAATTCATTGTGCAGACAAAGATTAAAAAAAATTTGTCACAATGTTCAAAATGCTTCAAAGTCCTCACAAGGATCTGTCCTATTTTCCTTTTTCTAGCCCACATTCAGTCTTCAGAATTTTAAAATCAGATGTCCTTCATCGGTGTAAAGTTCACTCTGTCATCTTTCCATGAAAATTTGCAATAATTTTTCTTTGTTGACTAATTTTTAATTGTTGGCACAATAAGTGTATATAGCACTTGCTCTTAGAAAAGTAATGATAGGAGTTAGTGGTTGTGACTTCATTAGCACTTTATTTCCAAAAGTAGTACATGTTTAATATGAACCTCCAAATTAATTATTTATTTGTTTGCCATGTTTTAGGTTCCAAGGTGTTTTCAGTTAGAAAAACCTAGATTTGTTCAGGAGAAAAGTAAGCTAGGATATGTTCTTATATCTCTATTTACTGTCTTTTCTTTCTGTTTTGATTATTACAGATGAGTTATATAAACGGCTTAAGGAAATAAATAAGAAGCCCACAAGTGTGATTTGTGCTGACAATTTCCTTCCTGAAAAAGAAGGAAGAAAGGTTTCTGCTAAATTAACAGCTTCACTCCACTCTCCAATTCTTTTGGCTTCTCCACTGCACCATTCTTTGTCTTTTCCTCAACAACTCCAACTCCCAGGTGACTTTTGCAATTGCACATAGCTCTGATATCTGCATAATCCTTTATGTGCACATAGCAAATATAAAACCAGGTCAACTGAAGCAAAAATAAGTCCCTTTCTCCCCCTGTTTCTAAATGACCTGTACATTCTATCAAAAATCATGATGCTAAGCTGACTGGAGCATCAGGAATGACACTGGAATTATGAAACCATAAGCGTACTTTCAGATAAAATATTCCATGCAAATGATTCATGGCAGCAAGTCATAGGGAGCAGTTTGAGTATCCCTTCCCAGAACACTTTTTTTCTTCTTTTACACATACTCTCTCTATATCTTTGCTCCAGGTACGAACACAATCTTCACAACTGCTCCTCATCCTTCCCTTTCTTTCTCACTCTGTGCTTTTTCTTTGAGAAGGAATTCTAAACATGTGGGCTGGAGAAGAGTTTCTCTGCCTGCCAAAAAGCCCCCTAACTGAAGTGATCAGAAGACCAGGACAGGGTAACATACTGTGAGGCATCTGCCTTACGACTGAAATGTTGCCACCATCTTTCGTTGATCAGATACATTCCACAAAGCTTTTGCTTTTGCTTGTTGTCAGGTTTTTGTACTTTCACTGATCAAATACATTCCACAAAGCTTTTTCTTTTGCTTGTTGTTAGTTTTCTGAACTATACAGGCACTGTGGTTCATTTCCTGTGGAACAGAATCTGTGTGAATATAGACATGAAGAGATGGTCGTGATCTGTGCTTTCATCAGTTTAATAGCAATTTGGATAGTTAGGTTGTCATGTCTTGACTATTCTTGAGTTGGAGAATATGGAAATATTTTTTTTTATTTGTCTCCCAGGTTATTTTTCTTTCCATCTGGGTTTTATTCAGTCTTTCAATAAAAGACTGATAAAAACTAGAGGAATCTTGTGGTATATATGTGCCGGATGGTTCTGTTCATACAATATTTGACTCATTGTTTCTGAATCCTTGCAAGAAAAGTTTGTCAATTCAATGAAATAAGTGCAATAATTTTAAGCCATATGTATTCCATGGTACATTTAAAAAATGCAATATTGGCATGTCTACTATTGGAGCTTTTAATGTAGTTTGGTGTTTTGCTAGTATGACTTCAGGCCCCACACAATTCCTTACTATGACAGTGTATTGCATCATGGTTATTTTACATAAACTGTAACATTCATTTAAACAGCAGATAAAATGGAATCTCAAGTGGGTCCTCTGCTGTGGTCTGCCATGACCTCCCTTGGGGATGCTACCCCTGTTTTGTAAAGCACTGATTTGGGAACCTTTCCCTAATAAAGTTCACCATACTTTTTTGCCTGAGTAAGAATCCTCTTAGTGCTCAGACAGTGATTAAAATGACTGAAGAGTGCATTTAAGTGGCTACGTAGCTTTCTTCTTTATTGCATTTTGATTTGGAATTAGATAAAAGGGAAAAAGTACCCAGGAGGATTATTTTGTCATAAGGCTCTGGGAGATACTGACATCTTACATACGTGTTTCAGGAGTTGTGCCAAGGAAGAAGCTAACTGGTGTGAGTGATGATGCAAAGATCTGAAAGGAAGAGCAGGTCCTGGGGAGGAAAAAAAAAAAAAACCAATTAAAGGAATGAGATTATGGGAATGAATGTGTCTGTGAGGTTTTTCTTCTTCATGTGAGGCTAACAAAAGGAAATAAATAGTCTAAGAAAAGCTTAAGAACTGAAATGAAATGTGGAACTGAAGGCCAAAATTACCAGTTTATAGGTAGTTTTACTGTTTCAAAGTGTCTGCAGCTGTTCTAATACAAGCATTTGTTACTACAAAGCAACAATATAGTTGCTTTCTACCTTCTGGTTCCCTTCAGTACAGACCATTTTCCTGCAGCCTAGCTGTGTAAATATTCATTAACAAGGTCAACTCTTTGCATTTTCCTTCTTGCCCCGAATAGTCTGAAAAGAAAACCAAAGTCTATCATTGTTTTAGCCCTTAGGATGAAAAATAATTTGAGTATCTTTTAATTAACCACTTTAATTGATGGTTACTATTACAGCCTTCATCTTCAGCAACAAATTATGGCACATGAACAAACAGTGAACCTATTATAGATAGAAGAAAGATCACAATACCTTTTAGCACCGAACATCTCTTAAATAGAAGCATTAATTCCAAATTGTGATATTGACCCAATTCTTCAGCCACTCAACTGGTCAATGTTCTCTTAAAATTGACAACCCTTCATAGTAGAAAGTGAGTTGACAGGAGTGATAATAATAATAAAACTAACAATAACATGAAAAATGCATCCTGCATTAAAACAAAATAAAAATCTATAGATGAAAGCTCATCTTCTACATAAAATAACACTGTTGAAGTATTTAATATCTAGTTATGAAGAAAAGTGTATCTTTCAGAATTATGCTACTCCAACAAAATTTTTTACACTTGTAAAGAAATCAGTGCTATTTCTCATTACCACAGAACCAAAGCAGTTCACAGCATTGCTCTACACTAAGAAAATAGTTTCCTTTTCTCACAAAGAAATAAATTTGAATTATTTTATCAAGATCACACAGACTGTCTGTGCCAGTACTCAGACTGCTGTAATACTGCTGGACCCTGATGTAATACTTCAATTTTTTTTTTAACTTTCATTTTCCTCTACTCTGATATTTTGAACACCCAAGACACAAAATAGATTTAAAAAATCTACTGCTAAATGACCCTACAGCTGATGAAGTAGTGATAGGACAAAAAATAGTTTGTTCCTGAGGATTTGCCTTCTTTCACAATGGTTGGGGGGGCAGATAAATTGATTTTTAATTTCCGGTTACATCAAGATTATAAATACATCTATCTCTAAAACTGCATGAATAATTAAAAGGCTGTTTATGTTTCGTCTTCTACCATTCTGTTGCACATCAAGGGCTCTTTGCTTGCACATTTTAACTGTGCACAATTTGATTCCGTATGCAGTTTTAGCAGTTAGCAGCCTGGAGACTCATAAAATGCCTGACCATATGTTCTCTCGCTCTTCAACTTTTAGCACAAAATTCAAAGTATGCATTTCAAAAATATTTTTAGACTCCTAAGCAAATGTTATTTCTATGCTATGAATAGTCCATAAAAACACTGATTTTTTTTTTACTGTCTAACATTTCCATTGCAACAGAGAAACCACAGTGAAACAGCACAAGTGAAGAAAAAATAAAAGTCATGCATCACCTATTTCCCCAATTTTCACAGCATTATGAACTATGATTATATTTCATAAACTAAACAATATCAAACTCAATTGAGATTTCCAAGAGAATCAACAAGTAAGATCTAAAAGCAGTAAGTTTTATAGTGACTCAAGAGTTTTTATTTCGCTTTCACTTTGATCCACTACACTGATGTGAGTATTTAATAAATTCCATGTCCAAAGCATTTAAATAATTTAGAGTTATTAAAGATAATGTGGGGTTTTGTGTATACCACCAAATAATTTTCTCAGGACACATTCTACTTTACATCATCTGTAATTAGATATTCAATTAATTTTCCATCTTTTTTTTTTTTTCTCAGAAAAACATGTACAGTTGATTTATGATGATAAGAAGAGCTTTCCTATTAAGTCAAAAATCACAAAAATAGTATTACTAAAACAAGTGTTTAGTCATATTTCAGTTAGAAATGAGACATACCTCAGTTAGAAATGATTCCACCTAAGACTAGGTGATGATGATGATGATGATTATTATTATTATTATTTTCTTAGAGTTGTTCCAGATGCAACCAGATGCTGAAAGAAATTATGATCTTTGAAATACTGATGACATAATTGCTTCATGTTTGTTGAGTGAAATATATCCCCCAAAAACATATATACACACCAAACAATCATATATATACACACCAAAAAAATCATATATATACAAGAAATATTTCATGATTTAGTTCAAATCAAAGTGCATGTGAAGAAGATGATAATATAAAATCACCCTATTCTTAGAGAAGAAATGAAAAACCTTTCCTCAGCAGCAGAGGCTTTTACTAGATTGCATCACTATGAGCTGTGAGTCCCTTAAACCTTCAATTTTGCACACAAGCATCAGATTTTGGAAAGAAGAGCAGCGATGGGAAGAAACTTGCAGCAATGTGCAGGAATCATGGTTAGTGCACACAGTGTGCGCTAACTAAAGCATGTATGTATCCGTGTTCCCCTATCCTCACAATATATCCATACCTCACCTAGGAGATGCATGCATGTCTCCAGACAAGCTCTCCTGTGGGAGTGATGTCATCATAAGCAGTTCAAATGTAGAGTCATTTACTCACCTTCTGCCAGTTCCCCAGAACTGGCTTTCTATCTGGTTTTCTATCCTAGCAGAATGTTCCCATCTCTCTATTTCCTACTTTTGACACTGTATTTTCAAAGCAGCTTGATCTAACTTGTTAAAAAAACTAATAGCTGGATGACCAGATAAGTGACTCACAATATAGACACAATGTGCGTTCATGAAGTATGTTCATTTCGGTCTGTTCAATCAAGAGTACAGTTCTAAGTCCACTTCAGAGAATCTGATGCTACCAGGTGTGGGAGAAAGTCATGGTCCACACATCAGATCAGTGAGAACTTAAGTGAGAACGTTTATTCTGACAATCTTAGGGTTTATATATCTTTATCACGGTGGGTACAGCACAGGGAAACAACAGTCTATAACAATAACTGGCATAAAAAGAAAACTTTCTCCCACAGTCAAAAGGTAGTCGGCCTTCCTTCACAAGGCCAAAGCCATAAAGGAACCAGGTGCCAGGGCAGATGTTAGGTGGATGAGGAGCATCAAAGCGTTTCTATTGCCTTGATTCATTACTTACAAATTGTTCTTTGTCCTTCTTATCAGTTTTCCCTCTCAGTGATGTTTCTAAATATAAGGACAGTGAAACTGTCCATTTCAATTCCCACAACCAGGGATGTGCTGTTACTGTGTGCAGAGCCAGAACTGCCTGTCTGGAGATGGCAATTTGAGATTCATCTGTACACACAGTCTGTGCATATTCTTTGAGGAAAGTGATTGATACTGTTTGATTCATGAAGCACCCTACATCTTCAATTTTTTTTTTCTTTGAAAAGCACTCATATTAAAACAAAACAAAACAAGACAACACAAAACAAAACAAAACAAATAAACAACAACAAACATACCCTCCCCCCAAAGAAAAAAAAACAAACAAAAAAACCCCCAAACAAACAAAAAAACCAGAAAAAAAAAAAACCCAAAACCCCAAACCTTTAAGGAGATATTGTAGGATCACATTATAGTAATTTAGATCCATTATATTCTAACCAGGACAGCTTTCAGTGGAAATATACTCTTTATTTGCATCTTTTGTTCTGAAGGCTTTGTCAGTAGCTTTTTGTTCTATAACCCAGGTTATATTTATCTCTACTAAAGCTCACCTGAGTAACTTCAATGGAAGACATAGAGTGAATAAAGGGAACAAATATTTGCCTAAACTTTCATAGATAAAATGAAACTTTACATAGGTGAAACAACTGTGTCATAAGATTCGTATCCTTCCTTGACCATTCGCTATCATGGAAATGTAAAATGTTTTGACTGGATGACAGAGAAGAATACAAAAGCCTAACGCTTCCTATTTCTGATAACTTTTGCTGGTGCTTCTCTTGAAGCTTGTATGCACATGAAGATAGAGGGAAGTTCTGGAAAATATTTATGTTGTACACCATATTTTACATTATTTATATTTACACAAATATGCATGCTTTTGTAGTTAATTAGACTTGTCAGTGAGGCCAGATTTTCATATCATTCTTTTGTTTCAGACCTTACTTCTTCATCCCATGGCCTGTTGTTTATTGTCTTTTGTGAGGAGTTTCTTTGTGCTTTTGCTTGTTGCCTTTTTTGAACATGGTTCTCAGCACATACTGACGAATTCTGATTCTGGTTTGAAATATCCCAATTTTCTCCTTGTCGAACTTCCATTACTTGCTCCCAATAGGTGGACAGTCATAAAACTTCATTTTATGAAACTGATTCAAAAACAAATAATAGAATTACATGCATGGGCAATTTTATCTCTGTACCAGTTCTGAGTTTAACATCTCATAAATTAAAAACAGAAGCACAGTAGAGGAAATATTGATTCAATGTAGTTGACATATTATGGAAAATAAAATTTTACATGTTTTGAACTTAATGTTTTCTGTAAAATCTTTTAAAATCTTCTTCGTGTGTGGAAGCACGTTCAAATTCTAAAGTGATTTGAAATGTCAAATTATGCAGCCTAAATCCAGCAGTAAAGGAAATTACAAAAGTATTGATGACATAACCAGAGTTACATGAAGATTCAGATTTATGACATAACCCAATAAGCCTGAGAAGCATATGACAGGGTGCCATCAGGAAAAAAGATCTTGAAGCCACAGATTTGTATGGTGTCCTCAGCATCCTGAACAAAACTTCTCCACTAGCCTCCTTAGTTTATTGCCATCAGTGTACCACCATATAGCACAAAGAAATGGACTTACAAATCTCTGAAAACTGCTGAGGATGAGCTGCAATGCCACCATAATGACTCCTTTACAATTTGTGCTAGGCACAGAATCTAGAAGAGGAAAATAAGAGAGCATTGAAAGCACCTTTCGTTCTCATTGTTTTAGAGACAGCTTGTGTCTAGGTGTTGGTTATTCTATGATAAGTTATTAGATTGTGACTTCATGTGTGCATACTTCACAATTGAATCCATGTGCATCTCCACTGTATGAAAGAAAAGGATCAAAGGGCCACAAGGATGATTGGAGGGCTGGAGCACCTCTCCTATGCAGACAGACTGAGAGAGTTTGGGCTGTTCAGTCTGGAGAGGAAAAGGCTCCGAGGAGACCTTATTGTGGCCTTCCAGTATCTGAAGGGGGCCTAGAAGAAAGTTGGTGAGGGACTTTCTAGGGTGTCAGGTAGTGTAGGGACTGGGGGGAATACAGCAAAACTAGAAGCGGGTGGATTCAGATTGGATATTAGGAAGAAGTTCTTCACCATGAGAGTGGTGAGACACTGGAACAGGTTGCCCAGGGAGGTGGTAGAAACACCATCCCTGCAGTTTTTAAGGCCAGGTTGGATTGGGCTCTGAGCAGCCTAACCTAGTGTGAGGTGTCCCTGTCCATGGCAGAGGGGTTGGAGCTAGATGATCCTTGAGGTCCCTTCCACTCCTGCCAATTCTATGATTCTATATGACAAATTTAACTTTTTTTTTTGCTTTGTTTTGTTTTGTTTTCATAATGTGCACACAAAAAAATATTATGTAGAATTTAATTTTGCTCCCAGATCACTTTCTCTTATCATTCTAAACACACAGACTAATGCAGGAAACTTGAAAACTGAAATGTTGTTATTTTCTTTGGCTTAAAAATGTTTTACATTTAACCACAATGAAATAGTATATTTCAATCAATAGAAGAATGTCTATGTTGATAAAGTGACTTATTGTTCTAGAAAAATTGGGGAGATAATGGAAATCCAACAGTAGTCCTGAAGTCAGATGGAACTCTTATTTACACTCACAGGAAATCAAATATAGTGAAAATCTATTTGGCAAAATCCCCAAAACATAAACCCCCCATAGAGAGAGGGGAAGATTTTCCATAAATCTATTATAATGTAATTTAAAAACTATTATTGTTTTAGAATAATTATGAAAAACTGAGAAATATACCCTTTGGGGGAAATGGATACAGTAAGGACCTCTAAAATCTTGAAAAATTTTGAATAACATAAATAAAAGTAAATGTTCACATTGAGTGAAGATAGTGTGCTCTCAGAGAAGAGTGCTGAGATAAAATAGAGTGAGAAAAAGAAAACATTGAACAAATAAGAATACTTGCTTTTCACCAATGTACAAATCCAATGTTTATTGTTCTTGTTTGCATCTTATTCTTTCTCAGTAATCTTAGTTTCTATGATTCTTCTAAACATTTATATTCAAGTTTAATCTATTTATTAAAACTTCTAATTTATGACTGCTGACACAAAGTTTTGATATTAGGCTTTTATCAAAAGGACTTTTTTTAAGCTACAGTCCATAATTGTCTGATAGTTTTGACTTTTTCCAGTGGCTGAGTAATTTTTTAAGAATGAGATGTTTCAAAAATTTTTTTGTCACAGGAAAGATGTTTTACAGAAATAAAAGACCAACTGAGAAAATAGGTCCCACTAGCAATGAACTGTCTCAATTAACTTTATATTTCTGAGCCTAACATGACAAAGTCTGTTCAATAACACTCATTTTACCTTCACAGAATCACTGTGTTTGGGAAAAACCTTAAAAATCATCAAGTTCAACCATTATCTAGCTTTAGGAGCACCACTACTATACCATATCCTTGAGCACCATATCCATACAGCTTTTAAATACACCCAGGGGTGGTGATTCAACCACTTCCCTGAGCAGCCTGTTCCAGTCTTTAACGGCCTTTTTGACACAGCAGTTTTCCCTATTGTCTAACTTGAACGTTACACGTGGTGTAACTTGATGTCATTTCCTCTTGTCTTATTAGTTGTGACTTGTGAGAAAACACCAGCCTCTCTACAATATCCTTTAAGACAGTTGTAAAGAGTTGTAAGTTCTAACCTCAAGTCTTCTTTTCTTCACACTAAACAACCCCAGCTCCTTCAGCCACTTTTCATAAGATTTCTCTGGATCCACTCCAGCACCTATCTGATGTCTGTCTTATACAAGGTGTTCCCAAGCCATGTTTAGATTTGGAATCATCTAGGAGTGTCTGTTGAAAGAGCCTCTTACCTCTTGAAAAATCATTTACCTAGCTCTCTTTCTCCGAGTCTATTAACAGAATCAGAGAATCACAGATTGGTAGGGGCTGGAATGAACCTCCGGAGATCATTCCCTCCAACCCTCCTGATAACACAGGTACATCTAGATAAAGATCATGCAGGAACGTGTCCAGGTAGGTTTTGAAAGTCTCCAGAAAAGGAGACTCCACAACCTCCCTGGGTAGCCTGGGAGCCAGTGTTCCAACACCCTCAAGGGACTGAAGCTTGTACTTAAGTTCCGGTGAAATCTCCTGTGTTCTACTTTCTACTGTGCACTACTGAAAAGAATCCAGCTCCATCCCCATGACCTCCACTTTTTACATATTTATAAGCATTGATAAGATCCCCTCTCAGTCTTCCCTTCTCCAGGTTGCAGAGACCCAAGTCTCTCAACCTTTCCTCATGAGTGACACTCCAGTCCTCTCATCATCTCCTTGACCCTCCACTGGGCTCTCTGCAGTAGTTCCTTGTCTCTCTTGAAATAGTGAGCCCAGAACTAAACACAATACTTCAGGCTCAGCCTCACCAGGACAGAATTGTCAGGAAAAAGAACATCCCTTGATCTGCTGGCCACAGTTTTCCTAATGCACCCCAGAATATCATTGGCCTTCTTGGCCACAAGGACACACTGCTGGCTCATTGTGAACTTCTTGTTCACCAGGGCTCCCAGGACCTCTGCAGAGCAGCTTTCTAGATGGTCAAACCCTAACCTGTACTGATGTATGGTGCTATTTCTCCTTAGGTGCAGGAACCTACACTTGCCCTTGTTGAACAGCTCCTGTATTTTGTAAGTGGAAATAAGTCACATCATTTGTCTCCTTGTCCTTAGAAGAGGAAATCATGAAGGCAATAGTAACTTAGATAATACTGTGGAGTGACATGAATGTTTGTTTAAATTATATATTTGAGATTTAATGTTATGGTTATAGACATAGTCTCTAAGTAAATATGCTACTTTGGACTTCTGTAATATAATTTTGATGACTTACACGTCCTAGTATCCTGAAGAAATACAGGTTTGGGTTTTTTTGGTTTTTTTACTTTACAGAATCTTTATGAAACCAAGACTTGTGAGAGAACAAGAGGGGGAAAACTTCATCACTTATCAGATGGTAGCCTGTCCATTTGGCATTCTGCCTGGAAACTTGCAAACTCAATTAAATGCACATATGGTCTGTAGCAGGCAGAATCAGTCTTTGCCAACACACATCCCTCTTTTAGCAGTTCCAAACTGTACCCATGCAAGATAGCTTTTTCCACATAGATGATTTTTTCCACTTCTCCAACAGCATCAGCTCAGCATATTGTCTTCTCTTCCTTGGAAGAATACAGGGAAGAATGCCAAGATGAACATCAGTTTGAACTCCACAAGGGTGATTTTGCTATCGAGGAGCTTTTGTTAAGGAAGACAGGTATGGAGATACCTAGATTTAATGAGCAGTGCTGGTAGAATTAATAAATCTTCTCAATACTCCCTGAAGCAGCTGCTGTATTTTGAAATAATGAGCATATGGTTTCATTATATTTCATTGATTTAATCCCCTTCAGCTAAAGAAATATTTCAGGGGAATGCAAACAACTTACAGAATCTCTACATATTTCTCACTCCTTTTATTTTTCCTGGCTAAACAGACAGCTGACTTGCATGTAAAAGGAAAAGCCAGAGGCAGCATTCAGATTCCTTAACTGAGGTTGTCTGAGGGGTAATGGGGCCTCTGACAATAATGAAGACTTGTGTGTGCCTTGAAGTTTCAGTACTTGTGGATTCCCTTAAAGGTTTAGGTCCTGTAAAAAAAAAAAAAAAAAAAAAAACNAAAAAAAAAAAAAAAGCTCAGGCTGGACTAACCCTGCTAATAATCTGTATTCTTTATTTAAAATTTCTCTTCAGAGGTAGAGTGCAGACAGGGAAGAGAGTGAGAAGACATCAAAGTAGTTTGTTAACCTAACACATTCAAAATTTATAGAAAGAAAAAAAGTTACGAGATCATTTTAAATTATCTATAAAAACAAACCTTTTAAAGCAAAACATGTTTGCTAGAGCTGTTTCCCTGCCCAACTGTTTAAAAGGGAAACCGTATTCAGTATTTTATCCACTTTGCATCCTGATGCTGATATTAGAAAATGGAATTCTGAAGTGAAAGTGAAGAGAAAATCCTTCAGGTTTTTCCTTTGGTTTTGTTTTGTTGTTGGCTTTTTTTGGTTGTTTTATTTTGGTTTTTTGTGTTGTGGTTTTGGATCTTTTTGTTTGTTTGTTTGTTTGTTTGTTTTGTCAGGTCTTCCTGGAAATTGATTTCTGGCAGCTAGAAGCTCACAAGTTATCTTTTCAAAGGAGACAAAGTAAATAAGGAAAATATACGTATGCTTTTGTTATGTAACTGGGTAGTCTTGGCAGGTCTGGGATCTGGAGGACAGGAACCATTCTTGGAAAGGCTGGGGACTGACTAGGAGCCCTGCTCTGTGTGGGAAATGTGTACATTCTGCTTCTGGTTACTCAAGTCCTTTCCTCATTTGTTGCCACTTTGATATTCTACAATATGCATATATTAGTATGTTCTACCTGTCTGTGTGTGTGTTCTATATGTGTATGAATTTGTGAATTTGTATCACAGTATAGCTTTTGTGAACATCAAATCATATTGTAATAGTTGATGAGATTGTTTCTTTACCAAAAGAAAAATCACTTTATTTTTTGTTTTAGATTAACATTTTAATAAAACCTGATTCTAATAATCTGCTGGGACTTACAGGCATTTTCCCATGTCAGTATTTTAAGATAACTTTTTAATTTGCTGTGAATTCCTAGTGTTGCATAATTGAAGTAATGACATTGCAAAACCGCGTCCAGGTCTTTACCACATTTGAACCAATAAGCTCTAATTTTAGATCTAGGCCTACAAATTACAAGACCAAAAGGAAACCCATGGTGGTATTTTTCACCTACAGAAATTCAGTGCTTCTTAGGACAAGAAGCTTCTCAGGACAAGAAATACTTCCATTTCTTTCCAACGGAAATAAAAGTGGTCTGTGTTTTGATGGATTGCAAATTGATACTAGGATCACTGAAAGCCATCTTTTTTTCTCTTGTTGCAAGCAAAGTAAGCTTGAATCACAAAAAAAATGAAACAATGTCATCACGAAATACTGGTCATAAGAAAGTAAATTAATCTCCCCCACTCTAAAAGTGTATCAGAAATATTACATTTGCTATCAAACTAAATTGTAAAATTTGTTTCATCCTCTGTGGTCCTGCAGAGACTGTGGCACAGTAATGTCTGCTCTTCAGCTCTTTATTTCTGACATACAAGTAGCAGAGAGGCAGATAAATGCAGCACCTTTCTTTCTTCTTTTTTTTTTTTTTGACATAATCCATACATTATTAATTTTTGTTGTTGTTACCCTAAAGCTGTGTAACAGATGCCATTCCAAACTGAAAATCACCCTTCCAATATGAACAGACATAGTCCCTGAGCTATCCAGTCAACTAATTAATGCTGCATAATTTAATAAAGAATGGTAATTACTCAGCTTTCTCTGTCTTGTTCCCCTCCCTGCTAATGATAACATTACCGAGCTTAGGCAGGAGGTAGCGATCATGTATATGTGTATGCGTAAGGAGATAATTTACAGTGAAAGAGAAGTAAACAGATGGAGAAGGAAGAGGTTCAGGATGGAAAAGGCTTCTGAATTCTTCTAATTTCTTATTTAGAGGGGATCTGCAGAAAGGCGAAGAGTTAAGTGCAATAATAGTGATGACAGGGTCATTAAAAGAGCTATTGGGAAAGTACAGAACAAAAGTTAATCTTCCATGCATTTATTTATCAAATGTTGCTTTACATTAATTTTTTATTTAATTCTTGGTTAGGGGGTAAATGTATTTGTGAATAAAAAGTGGAAGTCTCCTCCACAGAATTTTTCCTCTTTTCCTTAATACTTCTAAGTGGGCAATGGATGATGTCAATTACAACAACTTCAGGAGCAGAGATAGTTCCTTTAGGCATTCCTCACTAGTCCCACCATACAGTGCAATGTTTTCCTTATTCAAAGGATGGTGCTCAAAGGTGCTGTAAGGAGCAATACATTAATCCAAACTTCTGAAATGTCATCCTGACACATAAATTCACGTTTATATAAAACACCTCAGTGAAGTCCTAGCCCACCTGTGTATCCTTCGTCCAACTAGAAGATTACTTAATTCATTACAATATCATCACATAATTCTACATTCTTACTCTTTTATTTGGTCAATGCTCAAAGACTTCTCTGAATGATGAAAAAAAACACAACAAAACAAAACAAAACAAAACAAAAAACCCCTACAACATTTTAAAGTGAAAAGTTGCTAAGCAACAACAACAAGCTTTATTATAACTGCACTGCTGTCATAATTTAATAATAAGTAGAAAATGAAGGCATAGGAGGTTCCTTGTGAACCTGAGGAAGAATTTTTTCACTGTGAGGGTGACACAGCACTGGAACCAGCTGCCCAGGGAGGTTATGGAGTCTTCCTCTCTGTAGATGTTCAACAAACATCTGAATGCATTCCAGTGTGATCTGCTCTAGGTGATCCTGCTCTGGCGGGGGGGCTGGCCCAGATGATCTTTTGATGTCCTTCTGGTCTCTGACATTCTATGCTTCTATGAAGAGGTTTTTCTGAGTTAACAAGATTAATTTGTTTAAGATACATATTCGGTTCATTATTATCACAAAATCTGAACTTTTTTTTTTTAAATTTATGAATAACTTAATTTGGAGTCTAAATGACTTATTGAGGAAAAGAGTGTTTAACTGAATGTATTTCTTATTCAGAGAACTTTTCAAACAATACTTCCATTGTTTAAGTGGTAGATTTAAATCTGAGAGAAAAAAAAAGTTTTCTAAAGTTGTGTATAGATATAAAAATGTATTTCAGGCTACAAAATAGACTGAGACATAGGTGAAACTGCTGAAGGTTTTTTTGAGGCTTAGGCTCCTGGACATTTTCTTTTGTATTCTTAATGAGCTCACTTGTCCCTCTAAGCACTAGGCTGTCACAAAAGAACTACTTTCAGAAATGGAAATTCTTCTCTGTTTCTTATTTTCTTGGGTATGATTGGCAGCCTGCTCTGAGGTAAGCTTTATAACACTTCTTTGTTTTTTTGGTTTTTTTTCCCCTTTCCTCTTGTTCCTGATTCTACCAATTAAAACAATGAGGTCCATGCAGCAACCAGTTCAGACATGGAAGAGAAAGATGTTCTGCTGTTTATTTTTTCTATTTGGCAAACCAAGACAAAGAAAAGACAAAGGGTATCCCCATACGTTCTGCAGCCAAGACAAGGGAAAGACAGATACTAGAAAAATAGGCTTTTCCCTCCCAATTTTATTTACTCTTAGTTTATTAATGCATTCTTCTTCTGATGGGACAAGCAAGGAATGGTAATGTTTTGTTTACATTTTATTTTTCCGAAACTTTGAAAAGTCTTTAGCATCCATTACATTCACTGTACTATAAATCAAAACTCCACAAGTCTTCACTTTCTTGAGATCATAAATACTTGGAGTACAATAGTAATGCATATGACAGTTCAGTTCCTTATATCTAAGAAAATAAAATTTCGTTAAAATCCCAAATATTTTTATTAAGTATATAACAATTTTCCATGTAGGATCCAGAAAAAAATAATTACATTTTATAACTAGTAACTGATGTCTGTGCTCTAAAGAGAGTCAGAATCCGACAGGCATTATGGATGCGATGGCAAAATGAACAGCCGTAGACTAAGCAGATATATTAATGCTTTTACAGGCATGAACGTGAGGAATGTAAGTGTAAATCACCTTATGCTTCAGGAAGAGCCTGGGAAGAGAGCAGGTTAAGGCTTCTAATAACAAAATCTGGATTGTTTAAGACAAATTATAAAGTTCTTAAGAGCACTCCACTTACAGCAGAAGATTTAATTTTCCTTGTCACTGGCTGATTATTAGAAACACAATAGCTAAAATGTACTCGTAGTGGTCTCAAACAAAGTCTGAAAGAAGGCATTCAAAGAGAAGTCTGAAACCAGCCATATAATCCTGGATGCAGAAGATTAATAGCTCTTTAAAAATGAGTAATGCAAATTTCCAATGACTTGGCTAATGGGAACTAAGTATATTCACACAAGAAAATTCCATTAAGTTTGCTGGGAATTAAATTTATGAAGTGGTGAGTTGCCTCTCCTGTCAGCAAGTGGGGAAGTCCATGAATGAATTTAGGTCATGTCTTTCTTTTTGTTAGAAGAGACACTCTGACTTATTTAGCAATGTACACAGATATGCACCGAGTTACAAATACCTTCTTAGCACATTCAAGTACACTCAAGAAGAGACTCTCAGCAGAGAAGCCTGCCTGGTATTCTTCACAAATAAAACATTAACAGGAAGTTGTATCTGAAGCTATAAAAACCCCAATAAATTAAATTATCAGTTTTATTCTACTGTGACCTTGTCATGGTTATACTAGAACATTGTCTGATTTTGCTAGCTCTGAAGAGAGCAGACTTGAAGATTTACTATGCCATATTGTGACTGCACCATTTTAGTATATATTAAATGTGTGCATCTGTCATGCAAAAATAAATGCATTTCAGAAAGACTTTTGGCTTTCAGCTCATGTTCACTTTGTATAAAATCTAATTGTTTGCCTCGTATGAAGTCTAAAATTAAAAATTCTTGCAAAATTATTTGCAAAATATATCGGGGAAGTAGACACATTCATTGACAGGTAACAATTTACCATCAAGGTGCTTCTGACAAGCTATCGTATGATGACTTATTTGCTTTATAGTTTGTCTGCTATTACTAGACACAAAATAGAAAATTGCATTGCTAAACTATATGGATTAACTCAGACTTTGCATTTTTTACTGTAAAGCCTACAGATGCATCTCTGTGGTAGGACTCATGGTAATATGCAAATACCTGACCTAATGCCTCCAACTGATTTCCAGCCAAGAAAAAAATTATTCTGTTTCTGTGTTTCTTGTAGTGTCATTTATTCCTTTTATGATTACAGTGTTCCTTCTCCTCAAGCTCACCCACCTGAATCTTCACAGAAAAAGGGCCATCTTTTATTGCTAATACATGTTAGTAATTAAAGAACTTTTCTTAAGTTGTCTCAGAGTATATATTTTTTTACATTATTTGTCACGGTCTCATTAGGTTAATTAGTATTTTAAAGTAATAAATGCAAATTTTAAGCAAGACTGGACTACAATACAAAATAAAGCAATACAATGATGAAAATAGCAATCAAAAATAAAGACAATAATATTCATACAAATGGAAAGGGATAGAATTATTAGAATAGTTCAAATCCAGTTCCAGAGTTTGTTATCCTTCTAAAACAGGCTCCTTTGGGCAAGCCATTTATTAATAGAAATAAATAACATCTTGACCCAATAAGCTTTAAAGGCAGATGAAATGCCTCTAGACTAAAATAGAGCTTTCATAAACCCTGAATTCTTGAGCCAGAAATCTCTCTCAGGTTTTATTGCAAGTGAATCTTGGATGTTACCTTATAAAATTGCAGGCATAAAATACAATTTACAAGTTGTTTTGTGGTTACAAATTAATATGTAATATGTTTATAGTCATTTGATATCTCTGAATGAGCAATAAAAAATGTTTCAGTGAAACAAAGCATCACTATTTCATATTATTCATATTATTTCACTGAATAGTGAAAAACCCCTTATAACAATGTAAAGAATGTATTAAAGTAATAAATAGAGTGTTATCTCTTAAATATTTATGAACTAAGACAGGGAGCTTAACACTATTCAGACCACAACAACCAACATTATGTGGTTCAGTCTTTGTAGCACTTGGAAGAGGGTGTTACCTTTTGCAGGAGACATATGTGTATCTTATTTGTTGCAGGTTGCAGCTCATTTTTAGTGTGAAAATGTTATAAAAGGAAATAATTCTAATACTTGTAATATAATATCACAGAATTGTTATGAATATCATTGCTTATGGATAGCACAGAAGGAAAATACACTGTGATAGCTAGCAGAAGATGACAGACATTCTAGTTCTGCTGCTCAATTTGTTACTTTATATAAAGTGAGATTTTACGTCCTATCAATCTATCCCCCTATGTTCTGATTGACATCCAACAATTAAATATATTCTGTACTGTACTCTTGAATTACCAGTTAGCCTTTCTTGGCACAAAGATGCTTATTATAGATATTAAAGCAATGTTATATTATGAGGAGTTTTATTTTAAAAATAAAAATATTACACCATTTGGAACCCAGATGGTGCATTTTTCTACTGTGCTTTTAGAAGAATTTTACAGTAATCTTAGCATTCCATAGTGTTTTATTGTGCATAAATATCTCCTATGTCTTCTACCCTTACGGGTAGATGAGTGGCTGCTCTTAGTTTCTTGAAATGGAGGATGACATCTGCTATTTCACCTCATTTACTCAAATAAAATGTAGAAACGGGGGAAAAAAATTGCTGTGGACTTCAAACACCTGCCAGTGACAAATTACTTCAGATCCCATTAGGAACTGCTAATAGCCACCACTGCAATTTCAACTATTTCTAAGCAAGGGGAAACATTTTAAATGAACTAGTGCAGTGGGTGGTGAGAAACAACTTGATGCATCTCATGCATTTTTCATCATTGTTTTATGCAATTATTTGTAAAGAAAGTGTGCAACAGCAAAAAATTCCGTTCAATTCCTGAAACTCCATGTGACTACACTTTAATTTCCCTATCGGTTCTTCTGATAAATGTACATGTTACTGTTTTGCAGCAGATTTTGAGCATGTGATCTGGAGAGTAGAACAGTTCACAGCACAGTCAGACTGAGCTTTGCTGGGGTGGGAGTGGAAAATCTCCCAAGATGACTCAGAACTGCAGTAAGACAGAAGGTGAGTCTCAGATGGCTGCATGAAAGTTGTTTCAAAGAACTCAAGGAGTCCCAGTCAATCTTCCTCACTTTATCTAGCATTTTACTATTTTCAGAGTTTGATTTGTACTTAAGACTAGAAAGGAAACTGCAAAAGAAGCATGAATGATTGATGGGGAAAAAAAAAAAAAAAAAAGAAGTGACATTAAGACTGATACTCTCTGCCAGCCAACAGACATTGTTCTATATGGTAAAGATATTTCCCTGTAGTTTCCTTTATTTATTAAAAGTAATGATAATTTTCAATCTAGTCCATACAGCATGGAGGCAGTAAGAATGTTTAAATTAAAGAACATTGTCAACCAGGTCCATATTAACAGGTATAAATTCTGACTGCAGATTAGTCATGCCCTTGCCAATTAGATATATGAGGTAGGTGCTGTTATTGTGGCATTTCAGAGCTCTTCCTGGGGCAAAAACTGCTGTAAGTATAGTGGTAATTTTATTTAAAGAAAGATTTGGAAAATGTTCAGTTGCAACCAATGGAAATTTTAGCTAAATGCTGAGAAGCGTCAAGCTGGCTTCCTGGCATATTCAGAAAGGTCGTAGAAAGTCACTTCTACAGGTGGTGTTTTTGTGAGGAGAGCTAACTGCTGGAAAAGGGTGGAAGTGATTCATTTTGTGGGTTGTGCTGTATTTGAATGTCTCAGGGTTTTTGTGTGTGTAGAATTTATGTGCGTATTTCAGGAGCAGAACCAATGAAGCTGATATCATGAAAACACGAGCCATTTTGAAACACAGTTATGCTTTGTAAAGATTTCCTGGAATATCATGTCTTTCAGAAAAGAAAATAGTCATGACCAAAATTGTCATCCAAACAAACTGCTCTTCTTACTGCAAGATGAGGCATATTTGCTAGATGTGCCAGAAGAAGTTTGTTATGTTGTCTTATATACCTTGTGGTATAAAAGGTGTGTGCGCAGAAGCAATAGATATAATAAAAGATCCGATAGCCTTCTTAAGTCTTCTGAAATAGCAGCTGGAAGACAGTTGAGATGCTGTAAGGGACAGAAAATGACAATAAGAACCTGTGCTTAAACTACAGGATCCCACCCCAAGTGTCTCACTGTTTAGCTGTAAAAGTTTCCTGTCTTCTGAGCTGTAAGCCTGCCGTGTTCAGGATTTCCCAATGGTTAGCAGCTTGGTTTCTAGTCCTGCCTATGCTTAGTTAGAATTCAAAAGAGATGCTTCTCCCCGAAAGACCCACAACTGCACATTCTAACCTGATCATATTAATTTATAGTGGTATGTAAGACAAACTCACTTGTAAGCAACAAAACTAACTTAATTTTCTTACTAACATGCAAGAATTTGCATGCACCCTTTTCACCTGATAGATACAATGCAGAAGACTCAATCAAGTCACAAATGTCACTTTCAGGTCCCATCTTAGATAGTCTGGATCTTGCCTCTGAAACAAATGAAAGTCATCATCCTTGAGACTATTCAGTCAGCTAACCGCAGATACTTACCTTCAGCTGCTTAGTCAGCTGCTTAGTGTATATACCTCATTTCTTTTCTACACACTTAGAAAACATGCTCAGTTTAATATATTTTATATTTGTACCATTGACATGTTCTTTGAAACATATTAAGGAATCTGAGACATGATTAAGGAACATAATAACTTTCTTCCAACATATGGGTGGAGTTGCATCTTCTTAGAGAATGGAAAAGGGAAATGAATGAAAGAGGTAAGGATACAAGTCATAAAAGAGCAGTGATAAACAGCACAGCAGTGATCCTTGAGCTGCTCAAGAGGACCAAGTAAGCTGTGTCCCTGTAGAAGACACAACTGTCCTTCTCCAGAACTGGGTTAAGGGAAATATTGAGAACTTGGACAGGGGGAGAGTTTAAATCTTCATTAGCCACTGACTTTTCATTCAGATTCATCCAAGGCTTAGCTCCACTGTAACAGTATAACTGCCCAAATTCTCCTGCAATAAAAGAAGTCTAGTGGATACGTCCTTTCCTTGCTTATTTTGTCCTCTGTTTTCTTTTCTGTTGAATATTCTGCCACATATGTTTTAATTTACTTTTATAATCTGAACAGGAAGATTATTGAATGATCGATGAGGTAGAAATCATCATCCAACACAGGAAAACTTTCATTTATTCTTTGATTGTAAAGATTCTTCTGTCAGCAGGTGCACACTTCACAGTTCAAAGAAGTGAGGTTTCTGTAGGAACTGATATATTTTGCATTGATGTACATGAAGTGTGAAAAGTCTGTAAAATATAATATTAAAATCTGGTTCAGAATAACAAAAGTGCTGTGTTAGTTGTCTAACTTAATTTGGACTCTTTTTAGTGTCTGAATTTCTAGTTAGAATGGACATAGTGAGAATATTCCTTTAAGTAAAGGACCTTAAAGAGAGAAATACACAAAAGTAACGTGCTACTCATGCATATCTTTCTGGTACAACAAATGTCTTTGGCTTACTATGCCTTTAATACTAAATAATGGTCATAGGTCCATTTCCTAGATGTCTGCAAGAAAAAAAGAAAAATAAAGAAAGAAACAAAAAGCATGACAACCACACAACCATGTAAGACTGAATAACTAGCCCTCTGTGTTTAGTAAGGCCCATTTTAAAACCAATGAAATTACATCCTGAAATTGTATACGGTTCCAATCAAATCAAAGCTCTTAGCACTACAGAGATACAAAAAGTCCTACAAGGTTCAGTCTTCTGCATGTCTTTTATGTCTCTTGCCATCCTGAGACAATATCAATACACAGAAATAAGTTTATTTAAGCCACAGAAAACTAAGAGGTGATGTAAGTCTTCAAAAAGTATAAAGTTGTTTCAGAGAGAAAATTAATAATCAGAAGTAAGGTAAATTAGGTTTGGGTTGCATATTAGGAAAAGAACAGCCTACACTATAAGGATAATTAAAAACTGAAATAGGTTGCCAAGGGAGAAGCACAGTAGATATCCGTGGGGAACACAGGGATTGTCTGTGGAGGGTTTTCTCTTGTTCTCAAAGAATAGGTTATGCAATATTCTTTCAAGATTGTTTTGAAGATGGTTGTTTCTGCTGTGGGCAAGCAGTTGAACTACACTGATCTCTCAAGGTCTTTTAAGCTTTATATCCTACAATTTTATAAACTCCAAACTATTTCTTAACACAGAACCAAAAAAAAAAAACCCCAAAAAAACCCAAAAAAACCCCAAAAAACCCCAAAAAACAAACAAAAAAAAACCCCCAAAAAAACCCCAAACCAAAACAAAGCAAAAAAACCCCCACAAAACCACAAAAATGCCTCAGATTCTGAAATCATTTAACCATTATGAACCTTCTATCTCATAACTCCAGGAAAACCAAAATAAAGAATTTTGGAATTTGCTTCGGTGTAGCAAAATTTTAGGAGTAAACTGATAAAGTTCCTTTTTACTTACCTGAGTCAATCTCTTCATTTGTGCACCAGAGGGATGCATTTGATCCCAATGACTGGCTACAAAGCAAGCTCAGGAGTGCACAGCCTTAGAGCTGACTGACACCCAGTATTGTGTCATATAGTATATAGATCCTGGGGCTGAGGCAAGTCTTGCTTGGCAAATTTGTTCACCTTTTTGTCTGCAACTCTCTCCACTTCTCACATGCTGTAGGACCGCAGAGCCTGAACATGTAATCTGTTATATTTTCTTCACAATACATATGAAGAAAAAGATAAATAAAATCTTGTGCTCAGGAAGACTAAGCCCAAGTCACAGTTGTTTCCAAACCATTCTGGCCCACACTTTGCTAGAATATTACCACATAGCTGTCCATCTTCTTCCTGAATTTTATCCTCATTCTGTTTCACCTGATGTATGAATTTTAACATATGAAATTGTAATAAAGTGATTTTTATTTTGTGGAAAAAAAAATGAGAGAGAAAACCGACTTTATATGGAATTAGTTTAGAAACAACTATGACAACAATTTCGTCCAAAATTGTGTCCATAACAGGCTTCATCATAATTTAATGAAAATGAAATTTTATTTATTAATGTGGTTGCATTTTATTTTATGAGGTCAGTCTTTAACACCTTTGATTCCTTATGTCTGTCAAAAATTGCATGCAGCACTGGAAGCAAAAGCTAGTTTATATACCTCCTAATCTGAGACGCAGTCTCATTTATTTTAATTACATGGAGCATTCTGTATCATTTTCTAGTGAGACTGTAACTTCATTCAGATGCTGCTTTATTAAGGCCCCATAAGCACTCATAGCATGGTTATGCATGGATGTTTTCTCAGAATTTGGCCTCAGTTCAGAAAGCATTAAGATAGTAGAGTTCTGAAAGTGTTCCCAAAGCTGATATAACTGATAATTTCTCATAGTACAAGAAACTGTTCTTTGTCAGCTGCTGCCTCCTTCCACACACTGAAATGTTAGGGCTTTCAATTCTATCCCTCTCAGTAAGAATCAACAGCAAGAGTGGTGTCAAGCAAAGGAAATGGGATGTTAAAAAGTGTACAATGGCAACACAACGAGGTACTATTGGGAAATGTGCAAATGTGGAGTTGTTGAAGTTAGGGATGTAATGAAGTCCAAATAGTGACTGGATTGCTCTCTTGTGCAGCAGAGAAATGAAGAGGTCAATCATAAGGCATGAGTAGCTCTGCTCTCTAACAGAGGAGTCTTTGTGTTCTGCTACAACACTTAAGTTTTCTGAAAGAGCAAGAACACGTTGGAGGGATTTTTCATTTCATTTTTCAAATCCTTCTTTGGTATGCATGAGAACTTGAAGATAAACCCAAGAAGTCCTGTTTCAAATTGTAAGCACAGATCCATAGACTTAATGAACTTTTCTCAGATCTAGATGACAAATATTCTGGCATTCTCCCCTCTCACTTTTCTATATATAAAGGTTATACTAACTTCTTCATGAGATGGTGACCTACTGTATGGTTTATGAGACTATTTTGTAACTTGGTGATATGGTTCAACCATTTAAACATCTTCAAAACATTCTCCCTGATTTTTAATACTTTCCAGGATTTACCAAAAAAAAAGAAAACAGGAAAAAAAACCCCAACCAACCAACCAAAAAAAAAAAAAAAAACAACCCCACAAAACAAAACAAAACAAAACCCAAAAAACAAACAAAAAACCCCAAAACAAAAAACCCCCACAAACCCAAAACTTTCTTGTGGAATATTTCTCTTTCTCAAGTACTGGAGAGACAAAGTACAGCAAACTGCACACATTAATCATCTAGAAAGGTAGGAAACAGAGCTTAGCCCAGCACTGGGAATTATGAGATCTGGGTCATATAACCTTTGACAAATTGTGTTCCTGTTGACAAAACAGAGACTTATCTGCTGTTTTCAGAGTGGTAAAACAGCTGATCTGTCACCTGCTTTCCAACTCTTATTTTCACAAAAGTTAATCATTTGAAAGGATTTGAATTTGGTTTGGTCTGTTTGGGCAGGGGGAAGGTTGTGTGTTTTTTTCTTGTTTTTTGTTTGTTTGGTCGGTTGGTTGGTTTGGTTTGGGTGTTTTGGTTTTTTTTCTGAAACTGAAAACTCTAGTTCCTTCCCTTTAGGATAATATGAAAAATATTAATGGGTTGGATGGAGTAACCATATTGTAAGTGAACAAGGCAGACTGTGCTGTGAGTAGTAATAGGGTCTCAATTACACTTCCAAGCACTCTCACTCCTCAGAGCCCACAATTTATTCAGGAATCCCTACAGACACCAGATCCTGCCTGCCAGTATGGGTGTGAGCAGGAAAGGACTGGAGCAAAGCACTGATACTGGCCATATCACGGAGAAGATGTCTGTGTAGAAATGAAACCAAAGAAATAGAGTGTATGTGGCCAAAGACATTTTTCTTTGATAATATAGTTGGTTGACTGTTTGGTTTTTTTTCTAAGCCTCCATTGTAAGTTGTGGCAACAAGTCAAAATTGGCAACCTTCAAAGAAGTCCAAAGAAATAATCTGTTTATTCAAAAAATGAAAATTATTATGATACTGTAAGACCTCAACAAAGTTTGGTTTTGTTTTGAAGTACAGATGTGGAGAAAAGCACTAGCTCACCAAAATAGTTCCTGTAACCTATTCAGAATATCAATAAAATACAATTCCATACTGACAATGGTGTAAGCAGATGATCAACAAGGTTGGCACCTTTTAAATAGAATCACTAATGCTCTTTATGTTGCAGTGATGTTGCAATCTTATTGGAATTGCAAAGAAGATGAGGAAGGGCAGGAGAGGTGAATAAAATGAGAGAGAATTTAAAATGATCCCTTTGTGCAATATGCAGACTTCTGTTTACTGTACTGTATTTGTTAGGCCTGGATGAATGACTTTGGATGAATAATTTATGTTATTGCTTTTGATTTTTTTTTTTTCATCTAAGGGATTATTTCAAGATCTACATGAAACAGAGTAACACCTGATATAGACTTTGCTAATCTTATTTTGGGTTTACAAAATATGTCAAGTAACAATAAATTTTTTACAGCAATATCTTCAAGTGATTTGGATCAATCAACAATAGAGAAAAAGCACTTAACACTAAGAATTTTTTAATTGTTCTTTTTTTTTTTTAGATGCCTTTTGGGGAATGTCAGAAACAAGGACTATGACCCAAGTACAGATGTACTAAGCTGCCAGAAGGTTGATCAATCATCATTACTATTTCCAGGAATAAGGAGGAGAGTAGGAGCCAGATAATAAGCCAAGGGTGCACCTCAGCACTCTGGGCCATTGCAGGATGTAATCACCATTATTGTCCTTAATGAACAGGGGAAACAGGAGCCAAGAACATTAAGGGGGTGCTTTAATGCTCTGATACACTGCCTTTCACAACCTATATTTGATTTTCCGATGGATTGTTGTGTGACCAAGGAAAAGGTAGTCACACTCTGTAATGAGTGACACCTCGACTGTCCACAGTGATCCCAAAATTTCTTTCCAGAGCAGCAGGAACCAATATGTTGTGCAGACAGGATGATTTTTCTGCATGAGTTGTTTACCCTTCTATCAGAGAAATCAACAGGTATCTGAAGGGTGGTAAACCTTATTATTACCTTATTCATTGTATAACTGACACACTTATTTCCTTTCTAAGACCTACCAGCAGAGGCATTGACTTCAAATGGAACTCTGTCTTAAGCCGCAAAAAAATATCCTTAGTGTAGAACATTTGCTCCTAAATCCACCAGTTTGTTTTGTTTGTTCCCCATCAAAGACAAAGCTTATCCCTCTCTTTCTAATAGTATATATCCCCTGCAGTGCCTTTCTCTTTTTGAGTCGAACCATTTTATTGTAACATTGCATCTTGTTTGCTGCATTGTCAGCTTGCCTGGAGCATCTCAAACTTATTATAGCATGTTAATAAATACCATCTGCTGTTGTGTATTATGTGATGAAAGATACAGTGCTTTGCAGTCTATCTGCCATTAATTCTGACTTTCAAAGACAGTGCTTTCTCTTAAGAATGTACATTTCCACTAGCATTTTTTGCAGTTACATGAGCCTAGATTTACCTCATTTAACTATAGGGACCTACCTAGGGTACCTATAATAAGTACACAGCTGCCTTTGTTTCGTTGTGGAATCAAAGCAAAGGAAGTATGTTTAAGATTATTCATCCTGTGTAAGAGTTGGCTCGTCCTCTCAGAAATACCTCCCTTTCACTAGCTGAGACTCCATATGCAGAGCCACAAAGAGCTGTGCTGGTAATTTAGATACTCCTCTTATATGCTGATGCTACATGAGTTAATTCCAGGATGTGATATTAAAAAATGTGAATTCTTCAAGGCCACAAACTATTGAAAATGTGAAAATGTTGGTCTTCAATAAAGAAAAAAAAAAAAGGTTATTAAAACTTCCTGCTTTATCAAATCAAAACAAGTATAAAATATTCTCAGAATAATCTTGAAAAAGTTCACTCCCTGTTTTGTGAGCAGCTTCTATAGCAGTTGTTATTGCTGGTACCTCCACACAAGACAAATACCTGTGAGTATAATTGAAGTTGCTGTGGATAAAAGAGTATAAAAGGATCTCAAAGGCCACGTATTTGTAGAAGATCTTTAAAAATAAGATGAACAATTATTTTTCCCTTCTAAAAGCTGACATTCATATCTGATCTTGGATCTTGAGGAGAAAAGTAAAGGGCAATTGAGAGGAAACACAATAAAACAAAACAAAAAATTCTATAATGCTTCCTGCAACAAGCTGAGAAGATTAATTCTGCCAGCTGGAAATAGTTTGGGCTTTGGGTTTCGGTTTTTTTGTTTGTTTGTTTTTCTATTCCATGTACATATGAATGGCCTCTAAGGTGCCTGTGTATATATAACTATACATATGAAATTATTCAAAAGACCACCATGAACTCTCACAAAGGCTGTGTATGCTAGCTGATGATACACAACTGAGAACATTTCTAGATGCACACTGCCTAGCCTGGAAAGGTCTGAGTCTGTGCTGGTAAAACCTTTTTACCTTAGTAGAAGGAAGCCCATGCAAATATGGCACTTAAAGGACTTCTGTTGTGGTCTGGAAGAAAAATCTCCAGAAATATTACAAAAGGTCCTGGTTTTCAATAGAAATTAGAGTATTTTCTCTTTTTAAAAAAATTCTCTATGTCTACATGAGATTAAAGGAGATAATAAATTGCCCCTTGCAATAAAGCAAAAGGGGATTTCTTTAAATAAATATTTTTCCCCTCCCATTGTGTAAAAAACCTGTGCTGATCTACAACAAAATTCAGAAATTACTGGCTAAAAGGACTCCAACTCCTCACCACACACTTGATATCTCTGCAATTGTGTCATTCTCTGATAAGAGAAATGACTGCACAGAGCCTCTGGAAATCTCTCACCTCAATTTTGAAACATGAGACACATGACTTAGAAGAACAAGTTCTCTACACCCCTTCCCTATTCAGAGGAGAGTTACAGATACTGTTAAAAAGAGTGATTCGAACCACTTAGGACAGCAGTTGCTCTCTGGAGGTGCCAGCCTCATTTCTTCAGCTGGTTAGCAGGTTGAGATGGACATACCTCTTATTCAGAAGAGTACATAAATGCATTAGAAATATAAGATATAAGGTAGGGTTTTGTCCCGTCTAGTCTCTATCCGAGTGCACATCTAGGCAAAAGACCACCCATGTTGGGATGTTTTACTATATTTATCCTTTGTGGTAGTTAATGTAACAAGGATATAAGTGTGAAGAGCAAGATGGGTTTCAAACTAATGAAAATGCACAAGATCTTTTATTAGTTTTAGACAAGAGAAGTAAGACGCTGCAGAAACACACAGACCTTCAGGAAATTTCTGTCCAGGGATCCCAGCCTTTAAAAGTGTGGAAGAACAGGAGCTTCTGAAAAGACAGAGGAAAAAAGAAAATGAAATCAAGATGGCAAGCTCCCTGTTGTGTATGATTTAGGGCCTAAAGTTCTGAAAAGAGCTATTCTGCCTCAAATAATCCCTTGTGAATGTATGAAGGATGGTCTAACTAGGCGCTAGTTTCAGTGTACAATTGCCTTTTTATACTGGCTATACTAGAAATAATCAGTATCTCTTTAGTATCAGGAGCAAGTCCAGAGGAGGGCCATGAAGATGATCAGAGGGCTGGTGCACCTCTCCTGTGAGGACAAGCTACAAGAGTTGGGGCTTTTTAGCCTGGAGAAGAGAAGGCTTCAAGAAGACCTTGTAGTGGCCTTTCAGTATCTGAAGGGGGCCTACAGGAAGGCTGGGGAGGGACTATTTACAAGGTCTTGTAATGATAGGGTGAGGAGAAATGGGTTTAAACTGGCAGAGGGGAGATTTAAACTGGATGTTAGGAAGAAGTTCTTTACAGTGAGGGTGGTGAGGCACTGGAACAAGTTGCCTAGGGAGGTTGTGGCTGCTCCCTCCCTGGAGGGGTTCCAGGCCAGGGTGGACGAGGCCTTGAGTAACCTGTGCTAGTGGGAGGTGTCCCTGCCCATGGCAGGGGGGTGGAACTGGATGATCTTTGAGGTCCCTTCCAACCTAAACCATTCCATGACTCTATGATTCTAAAGCAGGCTCTATTGAATGGTCAGATAGAAAAGTGTGTGGGAATCTCTTGCTACAGAGAATCTTCAGCCATTATGTTTTAAAATAGCAAAGACCAGGTGGTGCAAACTGATTCCTGCCCAGATCTATTATAAGTGACTTGGCAAGGACTAGGCTAGACAGAAGGGAAAGAGGTAAATTTCTTCTTATTGCTCAGGATACCTCCCAGATACTAAATACAGATGCTGAATCCTTGAACTCCATAGGTTTTATGACAATGCTGGAGAATATTCAACAGAGGATTCAGAGGCCATTTCAGCAGTACATTTGCCCATAAACTCAAAATTTCATTACAATGCAAGTTGTGAGGGAACTGGACTCAGGTGAGACAATACAATTAGAAACATATGTTTGGTTTTAAACACTGCAAGCACCTTCTGCAGCTAAGAACAGCTGCTGTTACCACTGCTTTAAAGACCTAAGCAAATGGAAGGACAAGGAACCTGTATAAAATACATGACGGTAATAAAAGTACTGCCTTAATGAAATTTTCTTCATTTTATTTTATTTAATTAAGGGCCTGGGATTAAAAACCAAAGCCAATTAAACATTTATTACCTGGAATGTGTTTTATATGTTTCCTTCTGGGCATTGTTCATGAAGAAAATTTAATACAGATGTTTAGTTTTACAAAGCCTTACAATTAGATCCCAATCACATCAGTGAATAGAATTTACTCAAAAGCCTTCAGATGTGTTCCTGTTCTTTTTATAATATGAGAATTGTGTGTGATTATGGATGAGAACCACAGGTTACAAAATAGTTATTTTCTGAACAGAGTACAAAAATATGAAATTCTGGTTCACTAACTGTCTACTGAGTTTTGTATTTAGCTTTCTCAGTTTATGAATTATATTAGTTGAGAGAACCCTGAAGGGATAAAAGTATTAAAGTTTAGGAGACAAAAGGTTACAAGAATTTCTTACTACTACTTATCAGAACTCGAAACTGAATCTAAAACAGTAAAATATTTCAGCAGTCTCTAGTATTTAGCACATGCAGCAGTTATACTCTGTGATTAGTCAGTAGTAATATAAACCAATTCAGGGATCATTTGGAGATGTACTCAAACGGTATGGTTCACGTCACATGCTTGAACTTCCTCGCATTCCTTCCCCAAAGCCAGAGCAATTGTGTTAAAATTGCTTAGTCAAACGCTTCTGTGCTTATTCTCTGACTTCATGTGCTTTTTCCCTAAGGCATTGTCTAGGAAGCTACTAAAAGTAGATAAAGCATTAAAAATTGCACAGTATAGGAGCAGTGCCTTGAACTTAATTTGTTCATTAACGTAGACTTAGCCAAAGACTCCTAATGCTGCCGAAGACCTGAAATTAACAGTATATATGTGTAGATAGATAGAGATAGAGATAGAGGTACTCCTTTATATATAAAAATTATAAAGAAGCTTTTCTTTTCTTTGTCTGTGGGAAATTTTACATAAGAAGACCTACAGGTTCTAGGTTTTGTACTCAAAAGTTAGGAATTAGAAGACAAGGTACAAACTAGAATGGTAACAAAAATTGCAACAGTTTAGGCATTCACCCATCCTGTGTACTCCATGAAGCGAGGGTTCTCTGAAAAAAATCCTGATGGAGAGTTTAAGCACTGCTGAAGTGCAAACATACAGACACATGAACTACAGTCACACAGACAGTCTCACATTGCCTTGTTTCCATTAGGCAATATATATCACTATATAAATAAAATCTTTCTGAATCAAGCTGAGCACAAAAAGCCTGACTAGTCTGCATAAGATGCATAAGAACCCAGGAAAAGCCACAGAGGATTTTGAACTTAATTTTCTGTCATGTCTTATTTATCATTTTTTTGGGACAAAAGCATTATTTTTTTTCCTCAGAAATCAACCAATCTTTGAGTGCCTTGGTAAGTTACTTGGCAAAAGGCTATGTTTTCTGATGTTTGGTTTTCCATCTGTGACTTAGTGTTTGTAGCTATTTTTAACCTTCATTTGTAGGGCTCACTGGAAATCTAGTTAATAAAGTCACTGGAATCCAGAGAGCTCTTATGCTGACCAAGCTGTACAGAAGACTGTTTCACAAATGTTCAGCACCTTTTTTCAAATCTTGAGATGTCCAAAACATCATGTGGGAGTAGTTCCATGTGTACCAAGACCTATGATGGGATTTTTAAGTCACTGGCACTCTTCTCTAGAGCTAGTTGGAGGCCAGTCTAAATACTCTTAGAAAATGACACTGGACAACAGGCAAGTGAATTTGACTTAGACCTTTCTTTATAGGTCACACGGTCCTTCCCAGGAGCAGCTTTACACTTGTAGCCATATATTGACTAGGTTTCCATTGTTTAGGGAGAGACATATGAAAGTTAAAATCACCACAGATTAACCAGTTCAATGTGGAGATAAATCCCAGCCTTCATGCTTGATTAGGCTGTTAATAAAAACATCACATCAAATGTCCTGGAGCATCCTGCCTAGCATTGCTACTACTTTGAAAGGACTTGGGTCTCCTGTAGGACCTGGGTCACAAGTGCTATCTGCATGTGAACCTGTCTGACAGCTTACATCTCAATGACACTAGATGCATATATACAGAAATTGACTGTATTTGGATCAAGCACAAGTATCTTTTCAGAGTTCCCAGATTCAGTCAGAATTCAATAGTGACTAGAGACAGATATGGGTGGTTGCTTTTAATACATGAGACATTCTGGGAATTAGTTATTTGTTTTGCTGTTATGCTCCTGTTCTAGTGTGATAAGAAAGGTCTAAGCCTCTGAAATTGTTTCTAAAAACTAAGGACACTTCACGGTTTGACTCAACCCAGAAAATAAGCAAAGTTTTCAGCTTTTCATAAGTCATTTAGCAGTCTCAAGCATTAATGGCAATATTAGCTGATACTTTGTTGTTGAATTACTATGGGGATGGTGGGAGAGGAATTGTAATAAAACTATTTGGTAAATATAGTTTTATTTGAAAAAAAACTAAAAAAAACAACATATACCAGAATGTGTCTTTATTTATGTGCTGGTTTGAGGCTAATTGGAATATTTTAATGAAAAACATTAGATTATAGACTGTGAAAAGAAAACAATGGTCATGTCTACTTCACTCATAGGTTTGCTGAGATGTATAAGAACAAGGACATCAACATAGATAAAAGAGTTTCTCTTTCTGGGAGTCAGTGTCACTGTCTTCTGGCTTTCTGCTGTGTAACCCAACTAANTGTGTTTCTTAAATCAAGATACAAGAGTATCTTGCTTTCATCCAGGTTCTTAGACCCTGGGCAGATATTCACTGCTCCTTAGACAGCCTGACTGTTAGGATTGGGAACCACCTGGACAGGTGATCTTGACCTGCCTTTATGATTATTTGCTCAGAGGCTGTTAGGAAAAAAAATAAGAAAAAAAGCTGATTTGAATTAAAAACAAACAAACAAAAAAAGGACAGACTTATTTCCCATTGGAAAATGCACTTTCATCCCACTCGAAATATCTTTCCAGAATGCAGCGAGCAATATTTCTCCCAAGAAAAAATGGGATTACCTGATCACTTTGATTTTTCCATAAAAATTACATTAAAACATTCTTTATTATACAGTCCTTCCTTACGTTCAGGCCATTCTGAATTTTATTATTTTCTTATTCTATAAATTAAATATTAATAGCCTATTTATATGATATTTAACAATAAGTTATTTTGTTGTTGTCAATGTGCATAGTTCTGAGAGATCCAAGTTCATTCTTTTGAGAGATTGAAGGAAGTACTCTTTTCACTGAGAATTGCATAAATCAAGCTTCAGTTCAAATTTGGAAAGAAAACAAATCTTAGATGCTGGATTTCCCCTTCAGAATTTGAAAACTGGTTGATGTGAAAACACAGATTTCCATTAACATTGTACCCTAGCTACTGCAGGTAAAGCAATGTGACAGTGGAAGGGAACCATGTTCTCTACTAATTGTCAATTGATATGAGTCCAACAGCATGATATTTAACAAGTCCAAGTGCTGGGTTCTACACTTTGCCCACAATAACCCCATGCAGTGCTACAGGCTGGGGACAGAGTGGTTGGAGAGCAGCCAGGCAGAAAGGAACCTAGGAGTGCTGGATGATGACCAGCTGGACATGAGCAAGTGATGTGCCTAGGTAGCCAGGAAGGCCAGTGGCATCCTGGTCTTTATCAGAAACAATGTGGCCAGCAGGACTAGGGAAGTCATTCTGCCACTGTACTCAGCACTGGTTAGACTGCACCTTGAGTACCGTGTCCAGTTCTGGGCCCCTCAATTTAAAACAGATGTTGAGGTGTTTGAACATGTCCAGAGAATGGCAACAATGGCGAGGTGCCTGGAGCACAGCCCCATGAGGAGCAGCTGAGGGAAGAGCCTCAGCTCTTGTTAGCCTGGAGAAGAGGACGCTCAGCGGGGGCCTTAATGCTTTCTACAACTACTTGAAAGGAGGTTGTGGCCAGGTGAGGGTTGGTCTTTTCTCCCAGGCAACCAGTGACAAAACAAGGGGACACAATCTCAAGCTGTGTCACAGCAGGTTTAAGCTGGATATTAAGAAGAAGTTCTTCACAGAAAGAATGATTTGCCATTGGAATGGGTTGTCCAGGCAGGTGGTGGAGTCAACATCCTTGGCAGTGTTTAAAACGAGATTGGACGTGGCATTTGGTGCCATGGTTTAGTTGATTAGATAGTGTTGGGCGATAGGTTGTACTTGATGATCTGAAAGATCTTTTCCAACCTGATTAACTCTGTGATTCTGTAAGCCCCTCTTCCATCTCCGGAATCAGCTCTGCACAGTGCTGGAGAGAGAAGGGAAGTATTGAAAAGCTTGAAATTTTGTTTAAAAAATACATCAAATTATATGTATTTCCTCTTCCCAATATATATCCTCTTCCCAATAACAATATTGCTCATTCTACTCATATCTTTTTATTGAAAACATATACACCAGAAATGGACACCATTTTTCATTACATTTTTCTAAAAAAAATATTCAGAGGTGGGAACTATTTTAATTAGCATCTTCTAATAAGGATAAGGTCTATTATGTCAGGCTTGAAAGAAATCTATCCTTTCACAGTGAAAGCATTAGAAAGAATTCCAAAATTCATCTATCTGTGCCGAGATGTATTCATTGTGGACATATCTTTCATCACACTATGGGGAATTTCATACTAGTATATTAATATTAAGAATACATCTCATATTTTATTCTATAAAGCTTTTGGTCAGAATTTATATGCACTGTCACACACTAGGGTGTCTCAGTGTATGTTCCATGGCATGTAGAATAATGATAACATAAACCTGAGGTATAGCATGAAAGTCAGGACACTCCCTAAGCTATCTCCTATAACCAGTTCAGCTTCTTAATGTGTCAGCTTTAAAGTATTTCCCTTACATCTACTGTATTCACCTACAATGTAGAGGTATTCACCTCTCTGTTGCTGCCATGTTAGAAAATAACTTACGCTGACAACAATCCTGTTTTCCTTTAATAAAATCCTTGAAACAAAACGGTCATACCTGTTACTTTCTTGTCTAAAACAAGTATCTGTCACTTATACCACACCAAATCCTTTAAAAGTGCTTTTCAAAAGCTAATAACTATTTTTCACAGCACTCAATGCATTAGGATTTACTCATTTGTCAACTAGGTAACTGAAGATATAAGGAATATAAGTGATGTTTGAGGCTGCACATGAACTTGGCACTAGTAATAAGCACAGAGTTCAAATCTTTTCTTTGCACTGCTTTACTGCTCACTCTTCCCCTCTAAAAGACCAGTTCATTCTATTTTTCTCAGGATTCATGAACTAATTCATCAGTGAGAAGAAGTAAGTTGTTGGGGTTTTGTGTGGAGTGTTGGTCATTTGGATTGTTTTTAATGTACAGAAGTTTTCTCAAAGCTTTCAAATTCTTATCTGGCTGTACAGCAATCAAAGTTGGTTAGCTATTTGCTTTAGAGCACCTACTCCAGTTTAGATGACAGACTCCAGTACAGTTTTGTCTGAAGAAGCAGTTCCTGGGGTTTAGGGTAGGACAGTTTCCAAAGATGACAGCTTTTCTTGCCAATACACAATTGCTTCCTTCAGTCAGGAAAAGTAACTTTGTGTAATCCAATCCATAAATTCTGGAATGAGATTGTATTATGTTCATTTTATACCTCTCTAAAGTAGAACTAATCACTTTATTTTCAGTGAAGAAGCATAAGTGCATGTTCAGAGAATCATCTGGCCAACTGCAGCCATCTGGTTTATAGTTGATGATACTCATAAACTAGAACTGACCAGTTCAGATGAAGCAATCCACACTGAGACATTGCTAAAAAGAATGTTACCAGTGCTGCTTTATGGTACATCCAGAATTTTAGGACTGTTTTTAATTCCTAGGCCAGCCAAAGCATACACATTAGAAAGTAGAAAAACAATCAGCTGGAAAAGCTGTATGCTCTTCAGGAATATTTAACACTGGCTAAAAGCACTAAAAACAGTGCTAAGATGTCTTAAGTCTGATGAGCAATGTTTTCTGGTTGCAGAAGGTTCCATATAGAACTTAATAAAGTCATAGCACAGAGATGCATCTGTGAGTTGATTACTTCATTTTTACTTCATTTAACTGCCTTATTGGAAGGAAAGAGTACTATTAGAGTCATAGGAATAGCTCCTGGAATGTTTTCACCCAACATTCTTGAGTATTTTCTGGATTAACAGAGGTAAGAAAAGGTAAAACCATGCCTGGGAGCTTGCTTGCAATTCATACCATAGATGGATACCTATCACTGAACCTAACTGTGCTTCAGGCTTGTTTCGTTTAATATGATAGCCTATTCCTTAGTCTAGATGCACCTTTGCCAAGCGCAGTGTCCAGTGAAGTCAGAACTCAAGGTTTTGTTCAAACTGAACAGCCCAACATGATTTGCAGGTTGCTATTCTTTACATTAATTTGTTCTTGACATCTTTCTGGTTTTCACTTCCATGTAATCAACACAGTGGAAAGAAATTTCTTTGCAGTGGTACTGACAAAATGTGAACCTTGTATTTGAATTATAAAATTGCATTGATTATTTGATCTTATTTTTCTACTGTGTATGAAATTTCTACCTTTCTGCTCAACTGCATTGACATACCCTTTTGCTTTATAGAAGTTTTATATTAGATTGACTTCTTACTCAGTTCCAGCCACTGTTAAACACGTCTATATATATTTAAAGTACTAAAAAAAACAAAGGCTCAACAGGCCTATTGCATAGGTATGAATAGGTCATTATGACCATAATTAGCAACACACCTGCTGATGTTGATGGTTGATTCCTGTGTCATTGCTATATTGTGTCAGAACCCAAGGATCATTTCATTACCTAAAATTCTTGACAAATATTTGATAGACAGCAGTGGAAAGGGCAAGCTCATATGAATTTTATCTCACTTAGCAATTACCATTTTTTTAAAGGGCAGATTTAATGCACTGTGAGAATTCTTAAGATAGATTCGACATTTGTGTTTGTTACTTAAAAGGGTTGTTTGACAGAAGAATTAATTTACATTATCTCAAAAGTTAAATGCTTTCCCTTGCCAGGTGCTAGTCCTTGTATACAATTACATTTATGTTAAAATGTTACATTTTTTCCCAAAATAATTCTAAATGAGTGATTTTTTCTAAATCTAAATGAGTGATTTTTGTCTAAATGTTACTTGCAGTTTAAAAGTTAAAAATTAATGGCAGTTTAAACATTACAAATGTTATATACCAATATACTTAAATTGAAATTATAAAATACATTGTCAAGTTCTGAATGAAGAGTTGAACCAGATAACCTACAACCTCCCAGCCTAAATTATCATAAGATTCTGTGATGCATACCAGTATTAACTTCCCCATATAATCTCCCCAAATCCTTCAGGAGAACTTATTGCTCTCTTCTGAGAAGTGTAAGAGTTTTGAGGACTGAAAAGATCTGCTGCATATTATACACAAACCGATTCTGACTATTAGAACTAACAGATCTGCATTATTACAGACTCCTGCTTTCAGTATCACAATTCCTTGCTTGCTGCCAAAGACAGCTTCCTATTTTCCTGAGGTAAAACGGATGTGTCTGTACTTGGCACCCTAAATCATTTATAGAGGCTGATTTTAGAACTGATACAGCCTTGGTGACACATTCACTTTACTACGCAACTCCAAAGAGTTAGAGCACATGTAATGATACAGGAGATGTCCTGTGACATATGAAAGCTGGGATTT